>JZKD02S1653377.1:122037-139388 GCA_000966675.3 Picea glauca
GGTGTTGTATCTTCATTTTCATTTTCCTTCATGTCCAAATAACTTCATCAATATTCTGGTCCAAAACCCATGACTAGGGTTGACATCAATGACAACAATCAATCTTCCAACAATTAATAAGTAAATTATTTATAAAAATTAAGATATAAAAAAAAAACTAAGTAATAAATAAATATGAATTTTTATTTATTACATATAAAAAATGCATTGTAATATATTAATAAGTAAATTATTTATAAAAATTAAGGTATAAATAAAAAAACAAAGAAAAAAAAGTTTGAATCAACACTTCATAAAATTAGTTATGAAGATGGTTATTATGAAGTTGAATGATTTAAATAAATATTATTATATTAAATATAATTTTAAAGATGGTTTTATTGAAAATTGAGTTATGAAGATGGTTGTTTGTTTTTCGAGGAAAAAAAGTGTAAATTTTATTCCATCTTCTGAAAAAAAAAAAAATTTACATTCTACATATACATGTCATCATGTATTTGAGTGTTTGGTCCATTAACCTTTTCAAAAAATGGCAGAAAATCTTATCAAGAAATATAGGTCCCTCTTCCAAAATAGAGGGGCAAGTAGGATTGTTGGGACAAACTAGCTTGCATAGCATAAGAACCCAGAAAAAAGAAGTCTGCCCTCTTCTCGAGGGGCATACACAACATCAATAGATATTACAAAAAATTGAATCCGAAAAGGGAGATTCGATCACAAGAGGCTCCACTATACGTGCACTGATGGAGCACCACAGGAAAAATATGAGACAGTGGAAGAGAGGACTGAGAGCACAATTGAAAACATTGCTAAATCATAGGGGCAGGCCCCACGCTGCTTCAAATGGAGACGGGTCAAATAAAATCATCGAATCATTATGATACTCTACACATTTCCACTTCCCCATAGCAATCTGCAGGCCTTGCTTAGAGAGGGCATTTGCCTCCCTGTTTCTTTCCCTGTAGACATGTCGAATAGAATAGTTGTTAAAAGAATTAAGAATTCTAAATATTTCTTCAATCAAAGGAGCAAGAATAATGTTATGGCATCGTTGGGTTTTCTCGATCCAATTGATAACTAGAAAAGAGTCTCCAAAAATATGTAGGGAGGAAATATTTTTGTCCACTGCAAAGAGAAGGAGGAGCATTAGAGCCATTAATTAAGTGCAGTTATTTGTACTCGACCCAAGCCCCATGGAGATTTTAAAAGAGTGGTTTTGTGCAAGGATGAGAATGGCTCCTCCTCCACAACAATCTCCATTGATATGAGAAGCCTCGTCGAAAAAATCCCAAGGTTGAGTCTATTCAATAACTTCTTCAAAAAAATTCTTAGGCCTTCTCACCTCTTTCTATTGGGGGAAATGTGTCAAAATTTTGATTCCTTCTGCAACAACAAGATCAGGAAGGGGATGAATTTTCTTTGAAAATTGTAGCATTTCTTGTTAGCCAAATTCCCCATAATAGAATCAAGGGCATCATTTTTATCCTTTTATGAGTGGGGGTCGACAACCAGGATTTCCAGGCTTCCTCGACTAAGTCTCCTTCCCATAGACAATCTATCTCAAATATTTAAGAGCATTATTTCCAAGATTGTCGAGAAAAAGAACAATTTATGAATAGATGATTAATGGAATCTTCATCATTCTTTTAGAGATCTCACCATCTAAGCCCTTCCACCTTATGAATTTTCATTTTATTCCACGTGTAGATCCATTTCTTGATCAGGCACCACATGCAATTTGTTTCCTTTAGGGGTAATTTGACTTTCCAAATCCATTTCCACCACCAATAAGGTTCTTGTTGTTGGATTCCAATGATAAGATGTGAGTATCCCAGCTTAGGAGAATAATTCCCACTGGGTGACAACTGTCAGACCAATTCATCCTCCATATCAGAGATTCAGATGTATTCCCTTCAAAGGGATTCAATGTAATGGTTGCAAGCGTCATTGAAGAGAATACTTAACCCTACCTGAGTCGCATTCTTCCAACCTTGAACCCATATGTTTTATCTTTCTAGAGCTGACACTTGGTTTAGATAAGGGATTGCATTGTCATTCGGAATCTGAATACAATCTTTCGAAAGTCTATGATTTAATCCACTATCAGGCCACAGATCCACTCTGAATGTGAATTTATTGCATCTTCCCACTTTCCAAGCTAAACCATCCCCTATGACCTAAAAAGGAGGAAAGGATTTCTTTCCAAATGATTGAATAACGTCGAATACTCTTAATCGGACTTCTCACCCATTCTTCTAGAGAGGCTAGTGCAATATATTTATGATAAATCACTATGGCCCAAAGGTTTCGTACGATGACTAGTCACCAACTTGACTTTGTTGCTATCAGTTTTGCAAACAAAAAAGGGCTTTTTAGCCCCCCCCCACCAAGCTGCTTTAGGGCTGCGAGAATGTCCCAAGAGATCCAGGGGACATCATGATTGTCTTTTGTTCCTGCCCAAATAAATCTGGAACAAAATTTCCGGTCCTTTTCAAGAATTCCTTTAGGGATACACGCTAGATACATCCAATAGACATGGATGGCTTCTAGAACTAATTTTTCCAGCATCACTCTTCCCTCCCTAGATAGCCATCTAAAGCTCCATACTTTAAGCCTTCTTTCTAATTTTTCCAAGAGCCATGTCCAGTCCTCTTTTCTGTACTTGTTGGGATTTAAGTGGAAACCTAGATACTTGATCCCTTCTTCAATTTCCTTATAATTGAAAGGGAAAATCCTTTTGTACAGATCAGTTTATGCTCTATCCAAATTGTAAGTTGATAGAGTAGACTTTCTGTTATAAATTCCCATCCCTGTTTCTTTCCCAAAATGTTTCAAAATCTTCAGTAAAGTTTCAACATCCCTTCTATTCCCACTACAAAAAATTAGAATGTCATCCAAAAATAACAGGTGTGAAATATGTAATGTTGGGGAAATGGCGATTCCAGAAAATTATCCTCTAACTTTTGCATCCTTTGGGGCTCTACTTAGTCCTTCTGCTACCAAAAGGAAGAGAAGAGGGTATAGAGGAAATCATTTTCTTAATCCTCGTTCAACATGAAAAAAGTTTGAGGCTGACCCATTGATTAGAACAACAAAAGAGATCGATGCGATGCAACTCATTATCTAATTTATGAAGGGGACCCTGAAACCCAAGTGAGTAAGGAGCATTCTTAAGTATAACCAGCTTACCTTGTCAAAATCTTTTGACAAATCAGTTTTTAGGATTTCTCCACTACTCTTTGAAGATCTGAGACTGTGCATGACTTCTTGAGAAACCCCTATTTCCTCATGAATTTGTCTTCCTTCTAGGAAGCCAAACTTTTCAGGAGAGATTTTACCTAAAAGAGTAGCTTTAATTCTCCTTGCAATAACTTTGGATATCACCTTGTAAATGCAGTTACATAAGGAAATTGGTTTAAAATCATTTAAAGAGGATGGATCATCCACCTTTGGAATGAGAGCTATGAAGGTCAAGTTTAGGAGTGGATGCAAATGGCCTCTAACTTTGGATTCCTCCACAAGTTTGAGAATATCTTCCCTAATGAGATTATAGAAACCAAGAAATAATTCAATGGTCCATCCGTTCAGTCCTGGACTCTTATCTTTTTGAAAACTATGGAGAACTTCTTTTAGTTCATCCTCAAAGACCTCTTCTATCAGGGCACAGTTCTCCTCTTCCCCCACAAAGTTTGGGAAGAAAAAGGGAAATCTAACTATATCTGCAAGAGATGCCCCTGGAGTGGCTTTAGAAAGAGATTGAAATATATTCTTACCCATTCTAGCCAATCCATCAAAATAAGAGATCTTTGTTCCTTCAGGGTCTTGCAGACTCCAAATGGTATTAGACATTTTTCTTCCTTTTGCAAATGCTTGGAATAATTTTGTGTTCTCATCTCCTTTTTCAATCCAAATGGCTCTGCTTTTTAGTCTCCACTCAACTTCCTTTTCTTCCAACAACTTTCTTCTCCTTTCTTCTAGCCTAAAAAACTCTTCCTTTATATATGGAGATCTAAAACCTCCTCCATCCAAATCCAATAGAACTTGGAGACCAGTTTCAAATTCAATAATCTCCTACAAATCCCTCTGCCTTTTGGCTCATGCCTAGATCACAATAGCTTCCTTTACTCATCGCAACTTTCTTTCCATTTGTATGCCTGTTGGCTCGATATGAGTATCCTGAATTGGTTTCCAAAGGTCTTTGACCAGCGTGGTGAAGCTTTCATCTTTTAACCATTTTGAATTAAATTTAAAAGGGGTGGGGGGATTTTTAGGACCCGAGGCTAGTTGAAATAAAATTAGGGAGTGATATGAGATACCCTCAGAGCCCACCCATTGGCGCATCATATTACCATCTTCCACCAGAGCCTCAAAAATTAAGAAACGATCTTGTATTTTCTCAATTCTTTCACCCCCCACCTTTTTGTTGCGCCATGTGGAGCAGAGCCTAGTTGAGGGAATATACATGAGCTTTAATCTTCTCAGGAATATATCAAAGAAATACAAGAGTGGATCCACTCTTGTGTTTGGTCCCCACGAGACCACATTCCCCAAAGAAAATTTTAAGTCTCCTCCTAGGATCAGGTTGGAGTGAGAGAAGAAGGACTTTCTCGACAAAGCTTCCCAGAAAGGTGCTCTATCTTGATAGGGTCCATACACATTTAAGATTTCAAATTCTTTTTCCGATCCTACTTCTTGCACCAAAGCTCCCAAGCCTGAGTCAAAGCCCCAAGTGGTGCTTATTTTTATTCTCAGAGTGTTCCAAACTAAAGCCACCCCTCCTGAGCGCCCATTTGCGTCCAACCCCACAAAATCCCAATTTTTAAAGCCAATTTTTAGCCAGGAGACCATCGTAGCTTCATCCCCCATTGTTTCTTGAAGGAGCAACAAATTTGGTTGGTTTGACACCACCATCCTCTAGAGGGAATATTTTTTATGAGAGCCTGCCAACCTTCGACAGTTAAAATATAGGATTTTCATGGTGAGGCCCTCTCTCGGGTCCTCATTTCTCTAAGCACCCCTACTATTGATATTTGTTTTCCTTCGGCAATATCCACTTAGGATTTTGAAAGAAAAGATTTATGGCCTCTGCCTTTTGAGCCTCTGGAAGAGATCGGATTTTTTCCCAATCCTGCATCCCATCCATCTCCCCTAATGGCATTATTTCTTCACTGGTAGATGATACCTTTGTCTCCTAAATCTAGAGAGGAACTAGACTCCTACTGAGAGGGTTGACTGGTGAGAGAGGTGGGGAGGAGAGTGGGGGGACCAGTAAGGGCCAAGGTCTTTGGATAATTGTAGGGGAGGGGATAAGGAGAGGGAGGGTTTGGAGACCCTTTTACTGAGTTGATCCGGTCCTTACCCAATAATTCCAAAGAGGAAATAACCAAATTAAGAGGTGGTGGAGGAGTAAAAACCTTACCAAAAAGTGATGCGAGGCCTCGAAGGAGATCATGATTCCTTTTATTTCCCTCATTTTTCGACGGAGAATTCTGGAGGGTGCATGACGATCCTGCTATGGTCAAATGCTCACTCCTCATATCCTTGTCCTTTCTGCAAGCTATTTCTTGATCAACCCTATATTGGGGGGGAGACTCGTCTTCATGGATCCTCGAGGTAGGAGAGCTACCTTCCACCGAGGAGGTCGACCTCTTTTTTCCTTGTTTTGAACCCAAAGAGCGATAACGAGGTCAAAAGGGGAGGTGGAAGTGGTTGGCCAGGTGTCCATATTTGTGACAACGTCTATAGCCAAAAGGAATGCCTTCATAATCCAGACTCTGACGAAATCTGATTCCCCCCATTAAAAACTCTAAATATTCCACTAGTCCTGCTCGGATATCTTATGAGACCAGGATTCTTGCTACCATTATCTTCCCTATTTTCCTGAATGACAAGTCCATGTCCATATAAGTCCTCAATGCGTTCCCCAATTATTTGAAGCTCATCTCTGTCAATAATTCTGGTGGTAGTCTTGAGAGTCGTACCCAAATTAGGATCACATTAATTGTCTCCCTTCTTGTGTCAAAAAGAGGGGTCCATTTTTTCAAGAGGAAAAGAGATGAGTCGATACTCCATGGTTTTTTCAAAACCCATTCTGCATCATCTGATTTTAAGAATTTAAAAAGAATCCAAGCGTTTGAGAGAGTCGATATCTCTGGCATACTGGAGATGCTTTTGTTCCAAGAGGCCTCTGCCCAAATTTTTAAAGTTCGTAAACCAAAGTGCCTACCTCTCGCCTTTCCCACCACCGCCAACTTGTCCATATCCAGAGCTTCTGGAATTGAAAGATATTTCCCTAGGACGAGACTGATAGGGGCTCCAGCGTTTTTGATCATTTTTTTTCCTTTGGGGTTTCACGACTGAATCACTTGTTTTCAATCCACCAGAGGTATTCCTTACCCTATTTTGGGCTGGAAGTGTCACTTCCTCCTCAACCTGGTCCAAAACACTCGTACAAATTGAAGCATCAGGAAAAGAAAGAAAAGAAGATGGGCAGTCCAAGGGTGTGGGAGTCAGAGGGGTAGGCATTTGTCCCCTATCGATTTCAAGATTTAGGAAGGCTGGAACAATGCTAGGGAGTGAGAGAGGGTTTTCATCTAGGGCTCCCGCTAAGAAAGGCCAAGTGGGAGATAGAAGCGGGCGACCAAAAACAATATGGTCTTCTTCTTCACCACCTAGGGAAACTGAATAGTCAAATAAATGGGGGAGTCTAACTTCAGACTGGGACTTTAGGGAATTAGAACAGGAGTTCTCCAGTCCACCTCACCCAAACCTAACCCTGGCTGGAGAGAAATCTTGGGCAGTTGGAGAGACCTCTACAGAGAAAGTTGGCCATACCTGAGGATGGGGAGCATCATACCTGAGAGGAACTCCACTTGTCTCGAGGCTAGCACCCGAACCTACATCTTCCTCCACCTCCAGAGTTGTCCTCGAAAACCGTCGGCCACATGACATCATCCAAATCTCCTCCTCCTCGATCGGGTCCCATGAATAGTCCAAATAATCCTCCATGTGAGCTGAGGGCGAAAATATCTCTGGGAAAAAAGAAACGGAAAAAACTCAAATGCATGTCTTCGGAGATGTCTAGCGAGCCTGACTTCAGTCTGAAAATTTTGATTTTTTGTCCCATTACTAGGCCGCTCCAGGATTGCTGACCGTAACTAACCCTAGCCGCCTAGAACTAGGGTTTCCTCAGAAACCGTCCTCATCCACTCCCCCGCTTTGTCATTTTTCAAGCTTTATGAGCACAACTTTTATTTTTCTCTACAACCAAATCAGAAGTGGAATTCATAATCAAACTGAAAGAAGAGAACAATATCGCTCTGTAACCTGGATGAAACCATTTCAGTAAACTAGCAATGCTCTTATCTTGGGGAATATTTGAAAAATCATGAAAATGGTTGTTATGAAGTTTAATGTTTTATATAAATATTATTATATTAAATATAGTGATGAAGTTGGTTTCACTTAATATTGAATTATGATATAATTGTTATGATAATTTATATAATTATATTGAATTATTTATTCATGACATAATTGTTAAGATAATTTATAATTATCACATAGTTGTTATGATAAATGAATTTATTGTATAATAAAAGGCACACGAGCAATGAATTGGATTAATTTAATTTGTGAATTGGATTAATTTAACTTGATTGTATTTGGATTGATTTAATTTGATTGTATTTGTTGCTAATTATTAATATCAAATGTGTGTCGTCATGTCTCTCATGGTTTAAGGGCCGGCCTAGATATTCCAGTGCAGCGAGCAAGGAAAGTGTGAAAAGTACCAATAGATGCAAGAGTGTAATAAATGTTGTTTCAATGCATGCAAATATTGCATATGAAAGAAAAGAAGGCCACAAAAGCTTCAGCATTAACATGACAACGGGAAAACAAAGGGGTGACATTATTGAATAAAGTTATATGGTTGCTTTCATTTTGGTCATTAATTACCTTGTCCTATCAATTTATTTTGACATCTGTCCACATTATCAAAGAAAAGCATGTGGGCGAGGTTGTGCTTGTAGTGCTTTGGTCATTGTCACATTCGCATGGTGTGGGACATATTTTTGTTTTAATAGTCACGTGGACCATACAGTGTCAATGAAGTAAAAAAGGTAAAGAAACATTGAGATGCAAAAAGAGTTCAAAGTAATGATTGAGGTCACAGTAAAAAAATGTGAACGAGTTAGTAATAGTTTCAAGAGATGTTCGAGGTCACAGTAAAAAAATGTGAACGAGTTAGTAATAGTTTCAATGATTTTGAATCATTTTAATGAAGTTAAAAGGATGAAAAAACATTGAGATGCAAAAGAGTTTAGTGATAATAAGTTCCCAGTGAAAAATGTAAATGAGTTAGTAGTAGTTTTAATGATTTTGGATCATTTGGACAATTGTAAAGGTCTTCATTATCATCAAAGTGATGGGTGCCTTGGTCTAAAGTAAGGTAAGGGGTATGCAATGTTTGTAAAGTGAGAAACATCCAATTTTTTCTTAAGAGTTGAGATTGCTATGTGATGGTCATGTGGACTTAGTTAAATGTATTATGTAGTTCAAGTTTAGTGATATTTAATAATGGTCCAATCTTTACAATGAAGACAAGTAATTGGAGTGCATGTTTGGTGATACATGACACTCCATGTTTAAAGTTTGCATTTCTAAATTAAAATTATAATTTTTCCATTTTGGAATAAGGTATAGTCTAGTTGAGTCAAAGTTGAAGCTAGAGTTGAAATTGAGGTTGAAGTCCAAATTTAGAGTCTAGAGAAAGTGTGAGTTGAAAGAGTTTTAGTTATGTAACGAAGTCTTTGTAAAGCCATATTTAAAGTTGAATTCAAGTCAATATTTGAGTTATATCATATCGTGACATTGGTGTGTCAATTGAGTTTGTCAATCTAGTGTCAAAGAGGTCTTGGGAGATGGAGATGTCCCTCCAACAAGAAACATTTTATGCAAGAAATTTTAGTTGCATGATGAAATTGTAGGTGTAAGCAAAAGATGGCAAAAGACAAAAGAAGTTGATGAAAGAAAGCAAAGAAGAAGAAGAAGACATCGAGAACAAGATGAAAGAATAAGACATCAAGAACAAGATAAAGATGAAGATAAAATAAGTTGAAGGAAGATACTTAATGAAGTGTAGAAAGAGACAAATATGATAGATATGATGTAGCCAAAGCAGGATTAAAGAAGAGAATATGAGAGAAGAAGTGAAAGAAGATGATAGAAGACAAAAAAAAGATGGTAAAAGAAAGTGAAAGAAGATGAAACAATGGACACATAACACCGGGCCCAAGCAAAAAATGCAATGGAAAGTGCAAATCCAAGAAACATGAATCATCAAAAGAAGAATGAATGAACATAAGAAAGATAAATAAGTACTGAAAATAATATCATGTGAAAATAACCAAGATGCAAAAGTAATTGAAATGAACCCATAGAAAATGAAATTCTTGAGAAGTTTGATTATCCTCCTTGATAATTTTTTGATGATGGAAAACAAGATGGTCATGGTCCTATGTATGTAAAATGGATAGATTATCCTTAAATCAAAATGTGTTTGAAATTGTATGCACTTGAGACAAATGATGATGTAATGGTTATAAGTGATGTAATGGATGTAAACAATGATAAGGCAAGTGCACCTCCATAATTTGAATGTTGATGGTTTGTGGTTAGCTAAAACCACTTGTTGTAATGTATGGTTTGTGTTTAGCTAAAACCACTTGTTGTAATGTATGGTTTGTGGTAAGTAGAAACCACTTGAAAATTTTAAAGGTTGAGGGTAACCCACAAAAGCCTAGGATGTGGTTATAGTTAAACCAAAGAAAACCTAGGATGGTGGTTGATGACGTTGCAAGGGAGGTGAAAAGGTCTTTGATTCAAGAATTATTGATGAACCATGTATGAGAAATGGTTTCTAGGAGAATTGGTAGATAAAACAACTAGAAACTCATGTAGTCTGATGGATGGTCTTATTTATATGGACTTAAAAAAACACGATGTTTATATCTTACAAATACAAGATGAAAACGAAGAGCATAGTTGAAGAAAGTTGAAGACAAAGATTGTAAAGGAAGAAGATGAAGATTGGAAAATTTCAAAGGACTAGTAAAAGAAAGATGATTAAATCACAAGTATTCATTTAGGGGGAGTATGAAGTGGAGTAATATTTTAATGAAGTGAAGTATGCCTAAAATTATTTGCATGAATGAAAGATGGGGACAAGGAAAGATGTTAGGATGAGGATTTCATAAAATCAAGTTGAGTGATTCATTGAGATATTATTGGAGATAATTATGGATATGATTGAGTTGAATATTGAATTACAACATAGTTGTTATGGTCACCTATTTATATATAATTGTATAATAGAAACAAAGACGAGAATGGATTGATTGAATATAATTCCCTCTTCAAGGATTTATTGAGTGTAAAATCTTAACGTTCCTTTCTTGGTATGTCTTTGATTATATTTTCTATGAATTATTAGTACCCAAGAATATTTTTTTTTTTAAGTAAAAAGGTGGTGCCTGTTATATTAACATAATCAAAGTACAAAACTATATGAGATGCCCGCTGTCCCGCCTAAGCAGGAAACCGAGACAACGGGGCATCCATATCCAAATATCCCATTGTGGTCTAGTTGACAAAATTTAGCAAAGTTTTTCAGAGCGACGTCCTGCCCGAAGGAAACCAGGACTTATGGTCGCCAGCATGAAGCTGATTATTCTATCTATTACTAAAACAGCCTGATAACTATCTAGCATAAAGCTGAAAATATGACAACAACACCAAAACATGTATGAACCTCGAAGCCGAGCTGCTTGTACTATATCTCCGAGTGCCTCCATCGAGCCGGGAAGGAGTATGGGTGCGCACAGGTTGGGCATTGTTTCTTGGACGTAGCTCTAGAATGTGCAGCGAAAAACATATCGAGCCGTTGTTCCATGCGCTCCAGGCGGAATGTTTGGTCGGCCAGCTTGTCTCGAATTTCAAAGATAAGGTCGAGGTATCCCTAGTCTGCTGCTGAAGGCTGCTCCCCCCGGTGGCTTTCCCTGGACTTCTCATTGACGGCCTCCTCTTCTACTTTTGCACTGTGCTGATGGCGCTCTTGCTCGGCCCATGTGGTTTCCGTGGTGGGCTCGGGAGGAACTTCCTCGACCACATAGCACGGGGAGTAAGGTTGTTCTGTGATAGCAGTGGAGGGGTCGGGCTCATTACTAGGTGGTTGTCGGGTGCTGTGCGAGCCAATGCTCGAGCTCGGAATCCGGTTGCTCAATGCCTCGAACAGGGTGTGCACGGAGGGGCTGGGCAGGTTGGCTTGCAGGCTGACCTCTTCCCTCTGCTCCTTAGGAGGCAGACGTGCTCTAGTCCTCCTTCGCCTAGCTACGATTGCCATCGCCCTCTCGAAATATTTCTTGCGTTTGCGTCTGGACTCTGCTGCGTACTAAGCCGCGCCTCGTCGCAGTGTCCCACGAATACGAGGCATGGCGAAGTTCCTATGGAGGATTCGAAGGCTGCCTGAATTTATCAAAATGTCGTTGAGGAGCGTGGTAACTGAGTCTTGTTTCTGTGCGAGAGAGACGAGAGGGAGGTTGCCTCTGCTCGAATGCATCTGAGAGATGGAGGTCTGCCAGACCAAATTGCCATTAGGTGTTGCAACCCGGTCTATGAGCGTTATAAACACCATAATTAACATAGCCAGGGCATTAAACGACTCCATTAATCTCTGCTCATTAGTGCGCTGCTGGTGAGTACCTTTCGCTTGCGTGAGGGGCCTCTTCTTAATGCATTGCTTGCTGCGAGTCATGTGGGTTAAATGTGCGAGGCAAGGCGAGCCGGTGGATGCATTAACTCGGCGTCCTGGCTCTGCCTACGTGGCGCTATCGCGGCCCTTAACACCCCATCCGGGGTAGTACCCAAGAATATTGATGGTAATTAAGTTATAGAATTATATTGGGGTCTTAAAATTGTACAATGTTAGGGACTTAACCTCCCTAACCCCTCACGTAGGTAGAATAATATATTTTCAATGTAAAAAAGGCTGAGATTAGTTAGTAAGGCCTATTTAATAAATGTGAACAAGTCAATGTAAGAATACATAATCGAAGCTTCCACTTCTAGAAAGATATTCCTCTAGAATTTTCTTTAGAAGATAGAATTAGTATAAATATTCATCCATGGCCTTAACAATGTTTGCAATAAAAACCATCAAAATAAACCCTTAAATTGAAAAGTGGCACCAAGAGAAGCACTTTTTTTTTCCAAGGCCAAATTGCAACTTCTTTCAAAAAAATTCCTTAAGAACCTATACGGTTACAACCAAAACCTTAAAATCAACCCCAGAATAAAAAAGTGGTTCTCCTAGTAGCACCCCCATTTTTTTTGAGGTCAAAATTGCAAATTCTTTGAAATCCATGACCTTGACAATCGATACTCTTGAAACCAAAATCTTAAAATCGACCTTCGAATGGAAAAAAGGTGCTACAAGCAACAACCCCCATTTTTTCCGAGCATAAAATTGGAACATTATTGAAACCATGGCCTAACAGTCCAATGTTGTTGCAAACAAAATCATAAAAAAGAAAACACTCAAAAGATGAGAAAAATAAATAAAATAGAGAGGAAAAAATGAAGAATAGGGAAAAGAGGACCAAAATGGGGCAAAAAGAGCCAAAAAAGTCTATAAATAGGGGTAGACAACTCATTTTAACCATTGCAAATTGGAAAATAACCAAAAAGTAAAAACTCCCTCTTCCTTAAAACACAAATTCAAGGAGCAACGATGAACCAAAATTCTTCAAACCTGAACCAAGTAAGTACAAATGACCTCTCTCATCATTTCAATTCATCATTTATTGTTTATTTATTTTTTTGGTGGGTGTGCACCCTAAGAAAAAATCCAGGCCTGTGTGTACGTGGGCTATCCATGCTCATCACACACACATTTTCCAAAAATGGTTTTTTAGAACTAAACATCAACATTATGTTTGACAAAGTATGCAAATGGATGGGCCAATGTCTTGGATGCATAGATGTGACATTTTTGGACTATAACACCCTCCCTCACTCACTTGTTAGAGGAGCATTCCCTGATACTCCTTTAATGGGAGAGCACAAGGGAAGGGGTAGAAAATGAGGGTAATGGGGAATCCCACTTAAATCCCAATTTTTATGTCCCCCCCCCCAACACACACACACACACACACACATATATTAAATTTATTTTTGGGATATGTTTGTTTTTTTTTAATTAAAAAAGATGTTATGTGTTTTTCTTTAAGTTATGTTTTTTATTGAATATTTTAAGCTAGCATGTATTACCTTCTATTAACAAAAATCAGTGTACATTTTTGGGAGCCTGCTACTTGGGTTTCCAATAAAGGAAACCAACCCAAGCACCAAGAATGTGCTGACAGTAAAGGAAAACCCAAAGGGTCGAAATTTCAAAGCATTTTACAATGTAACCTCGAAGGCTTTAAACCATAAACTACTATAACAAAGAAACAAAACCTATGCCTAAAAAAAAGCATTTGAACATCGGGATAGTTACTTATCTGAATGGGAGCCCAAGTCCTCAGTCACCTATACCAGGCACCTAGGCTTCGCCTTCCATCGTACTCTGCAAGGAGCATCATTGGTTACTACTTACAATTTGATAGTTAAACCAAGCGTCAACCACTGACCCTGAAAGGGGAGAAGAATGCTAGGTGTCGAAGCCATTAGTCATCAGTTGCATTATCATGATGATCATATAACACCCCATCCGACTTTTTTATTTTTAAATTTAAAAAATATTATTATTTTTATTAAGAATAAAGATGTTTTATTGGGATTCTTTTTCCATTTTCTTAATTTTTTTCTCTTTATTTTTTGTATTTTTCTCAACTTTTGTTTTATTTTTTTCATTTTTTTATTATTTTGTTTGTAAGAGTATTGGGACTTTAGGTCATATTTTAAATAATGACTAAATTTTAAGCTCAAAAAAAAGGGGGGTTGATTTTAAGATTTTGGTTGCAAAGTTATTGGTTGTCAAATCCATGGGTTTCAAATAAGTTGCAATTTTAACTTCGAAAAAAATGAGGGTGCTATTGGGGTCACCACTTTTCGATTTTGGGGTTGATTTTAAGGTTTTGGTTGCAATGGTACAAGTTGTTGAGGCCATTGCTTGATAGAAGTTGTGATTTTGACATAAAAAAGTGCTTCTATTGAGACCACGTTTCAGTTTAGGGGTCGATTTAATGGTTTTTCTAGCAAAAAATACGAGGTTGTTAAGATAGTGGTTGTAAAAGTTAGTAATTTTAACCCTGAAAAAAATGGTGCTATTGGTAGAACCCCTTTTTGAATTTGGTAAAAATAAAGACTAAATGTGACTCTAAAAGAATGAGAATTCTAGAAGGTTCTTGTCAAGTTGGTAACTATATTTTTTGTATGATTTTGGACTTTAGGAAATTTGGTATCTCCCAAAACTTGTGAAGATATTTGAATTGGAGTTGATGCCCCTTTACTTAATCCATAACTTCATTATATATCCCCTTGTATATTGGCATGCTTCTTAGAATGTTGTTGTTTCTTAGATTATCTAACAATAATACTCGAGGAAAATATAATTAATGCATTAAACTAGTTCACGAATACCTCTACTTCAAAGATCTTGTTAAGCATATCTATATATATTATCCTAGGATAACTAACAATTTTTATTTATTTTTAGTAATTCAAATAGGGATTTGAAGACTCTCTTAAATTAAAAAGATGTAACTAAATTTCAAGTGCTCATCGAATTTTAAAAGTCTATGAACTACATTACCATTTTTATGAATTTTTAGGATTAAGATTTGTATTCCTAGGATGAAATATGTTTATAACTTTATATTGATCAACTCTTCCAAAATTTTTATTATGTATTTGTTTATTTCTTTCTAAGTTCTACTTACATCTTGACATTTTCTCTAACACATTCTCGAAACCAACGATTACAAGTTTGAATATTCCCTAACAAATTTCCAAAAACGACCATTACAAATTTAAATATATAAAACTAAATATATATTGTATTGGGATCCAAGCATTCCTCTATTATAAAATGGTATACTCAAATAATATCATTATCAATATCAATATTTTGTCATGAAACAACTATTGCAAACCCATTCTTCAATACATTAATAACTTGTTCACACCAATAATGATGATTACTTGCAAATATTTTAAATTCCATAGTGTTTGTGCATCGATATCCACATGTCACTATGTGTTGAGGAATCGAATGAAAGTAGGATTAAAAAAAAAATCATCAATGCACCTTTTGGACATTCCTTTTCTCTTGTTATGGTAAAAATTTCTTGTGAAGATTGTGTATCTTGAGTGTTGTGGGTTTTCGATGCAATATGTTGGACTTCAATACTTCCCTAAATTGAATCTCCATATTCCAATTGAAATTGGATCTCCCAATTCTAAATGTCCTTGAGTGTTATGGGTTTTTAATGCAATATGTTGAACTTCAATACTTCCCTAAATTGAATCTCCCTATTCCAATTGAAATTGAATTTCCCAATTTTAAATGTACTTTGCTTAACTTAGATGTTATGGATTTTTAATGCAATATGTTGGACTTCAATACTTAATTGAATCTCCCTATTTCAATTGAAATTGAATTTCTTAATTTTAAATGTACTTTACTTAGCATATCTAAGTAGTTGGTAATTTCTAACTTGTAATTTTTTGTTTACAATTTTTTTATAAAATTAATATATTTATTATTGTTATGATTTGATTTTAATTTTTTTAATATTATTTTCATAAAAATATTTTATGATTTGGTATTTGTTTATATTATGAATTTCATAGCATTTTATGTTTGATATATAAGATGACCTCGTTTAATGAATAAATATAAAAATACTGAAAAAAGTATAGCGTTGCCCAGTAGTATTCACAAATTATTAGTTGTATAACCATTGAGCTAGCTTTGTTTGGGGACTAAACAGCAAGACAATGAAGAAATTTTGATATTGCCCAATGAGCTTGACAAATTATTAGATCTATAACAATTTTGATGTGCAAGCTATACGTAAGCAATGAAGAAATTTTGATGTTGCGCACTTAGTTTAACAAAGTGAAAGCTAAACTTGCTTGGCATCTAGAAGTAATGTTGCAGGTAAATACTCACAAACTACATCAACTTAGGGACAAGCCTAATGGTGTAGATAAATATTCACAACAAACATCAAATTGGGAACAACTTAATATTTATTCTCTGTCTAGATAAATATTTACAACAAACATCAAATTGGGAACAACTTAATATTTATTCTCTGTCACACAAAAGTGAGGAGTAATTTGGGACTTTTAAGTTAATAAGCTAAACAATTATGTATAAGAAAAAAACAATTGTGGACGTTGTTGGCAGAGTTTTAACCATTAAATCCATAATTTTTGCAATTTCATTATTTTTTTGAAATTCCATTTATGTAAGTTAGATGTTAGATGGAGTTAATAAAATGAAAACACATGAGAATGGAAAATAACTCTCTTTATTCCTTCTCCATCTTAATTATTAAAATGGAAGTTCAACAATTCCAAAATAATTAATTTTAGGAAATTCTTCCATGACTCTAAAATTGACTAATAATTAAAATGGAAGTTCAACAATCCTAAAACAACTAATTTTAGGAAATTCTTCCATGACTCTAAAATTGACCAATAATTAAAATGGAAGTTCAACAATTCCAAAACAACTAATTTTAGGAAATTCTTCTATGACTCTAAAATTGACCAATAATTAAAATGGAAATTCAACAATTCAAAAACAACTAATTTTAGGAAATTTTTCCATGACTCTAAAATCGACCAATAATTAAGAGACATTATTTGTCAACTCTTTTTTCTGATTAAGTTCATAAACTAAGAGATAATCCATAATTAAAAAAATTAAAAATTCTAATGAAAACACTAAAACCCCAAACCCCAAACCCCAATTTGAAGTTTTATATGGAGGAATTTGGTCGAGAAGAAATGTCCAAACTTGATCCGATCTGTGACCTCTTCTAAACGCAACTCCCTATAAAATTTCAGCCCAAACAGATAACCAAGTCAAAAGTTCAAGAAGAATATTTTCTATCTCTATCATCTTATTCACCCGTTCACGTAAACAGCTTCTCTTGTAACTTCGATGGATCTGAAGCAATGGGCAGCCTGCACAGGCTGCTGAAGTTCATATCTTTGACCCAAATACCATTTAGAATCCCAAATACCATAGTAACAGATCTTAATATGCAGAAATAGTGATGACCATTGATGCCGAATGCCATCGGTTTCACTACGTTAGCACAATGGCAGCGATA
>JZKD02S1653388.1:24239-34914 GCA_000966675.3 Picea glauca
GAGCACAAATACCCCTATCAAAAGTCCAAGGATCCAGTTTTTACAATTATTGTTCAAAAATAATTAATTAATTAAATAATTAAACCTCCAAACTTAGGGAAATTTAATTAAAAAAAACTAATCTAGACTCAACGAAATTCCACGAAACGTTCTATGATGTCTTGCATGTTCATTTACAATGAATTCCCTATATAGTTACCAAAACATAAGCCCACTCGAACATCATTCACCACTTTGGAGGACATATGTAAAGTGTGAGGGAAAAACTTAAGGGAAATCAGTAAGGATGAAAAGCCCAACTGATAACCTGAGGATAAAAAAACCCTCGGTGAAAGGAAATCTCCCAGTGAACCGATCCCAAGGTAATTGACCTAGACATGCTTCATGCAGACCTATTACATTATTAACCCACACAGGGGTGCAGAAATTCCAATACAAAAATAAGTGTTGGGCCAAACACAACCCATAGAACCAAAAGTCTTTGACAATAATGCATCTGATGATGCATCTCTTCATGGAACATGAGTTGACAACTGGTTCTAAATGGGTGGTCAACAACAATCACATCTCTTCTTATATATAGCTACCACTATTCGAGCAAGTTGTTTCAGTTCTGCAGTTTTACAGTTTCAATCTATTTTATTTATTCAATAGAATTTATTGTTCATTGGATATATGTTGTTTTTATCTGTATCTTTGTGTTACGGTATTCAATCTATTATTCATTTTGTTTCACTCATAAATCTGGGTCAGTGGTATCAGAGCAGTCTACTCTTCATTTGTTTTTCTTTGTGCATGTCCCTGACAAGATCTGGGTATAATAAGTTGGGATTCAAGCCAGTCAATCCTTTGCAATATCGGTCACGTTGATCCCAACCACAACTCATGGGGTACAATAAGAAATATTATGGAGCAGGAGATCCTTTTAAAATGTTTCTCGAGGAATCCCTTGTGCGACAAAGGAACAAGATGATGGAAAAATTTGCACAAATCCTTCGGCAGTTTCCCATAGGAGGCGCATCTTCATCAAGCGGCCACGCAACCCCCTTAAAGGTACAACTAAATTTTGATATTCCATTATTTGAAGGACTGATAGATGCAGATGTTGTATATAAATGGTTGAATCTGCTCGTAGGGTATTTTTCGGTCCACAATTTTTTCGATAGGGGAAATATTACTTTTGCACTCCTCAAGGTCATCCCCCATGTTAATGAATGGTGGGATATGTACTCTAAGAAAAGGGACACAAAGGAATATACAATATTTATGGTCGCCCCCACCTGGGATTCCTTCAGGGATGCCATCAAAGATCAGTACTACCATGTTGGAAGCTATGAGGACCAATACAAAAGATGGACCATGCTGCGTCAAGAAAGGGACCAGAAAGTAACAGATTTAACCAATATTTCCCATACTCTACACACCAAATTTGGGATCAAAGACTCTGAATGACATCTAGTGCTCAAATACCATGGATGTCTACACAGATACATCCAATCTGAAATGGAGTTTCTGGGCATCACATCATTAGGTGTGGCTTATAGATATGTTGTCAAGATCAAGTAGAAATTTAAGTAGAAGAGGCGAGAGTTTGGATCTGTAAATTCCTCACATCCAAAGAAAGGAAAAAGAAACCCCAACTCACCAAACAAGGGATAGAGAAAATATGGCCACTCTTAGGAAAACAAGTCCAAACTGCAACCCAAGAAGGGTAATGATAATTCGAAGAAGGACACAAGAAAGTGGTGTGAATACCATAAAATCCCTTGGCACAACACCGAAAAATGTCGCTCCAAGCACTCACTGGTGGTTGAGATAAAAGATTTTGAGTCAGACGCATATTTTGACTAAGGATCAAATCCATAAAATGGGAAGCGCATCATTGATGCCAAACCTAGTGCCACTGTCGCTACCACCAAAGTCCCTCCAAGTGAACCAGAAGAACCATAGGAAGTGGAACGCCTCTTTCACTCACAGATGTGGGTAAAGGGGACTCCACTGCATTTCATTGTCGATAGTTGCAGTTAGAAGAACCTGATTTCAGCAGAGTTCATCAAGCGGTTTGAAATACCAATAACACTACACCCACAACCCTACACCATCGGTTGGCTTCTCCAAGGACGATATCTCCACGTCGGCCAATAGTGTCGTCTACCCTACAACATCAAGCCCTTCAAAGACGAGGTATTGTGTGATATTGTTCCCCTTGAAGTTTGTGATATTATTTTAGGCCATCCATATTTGTTGAAGCGACATGTTGTGTATGAGTCTAGACCCTGCAGTGTTATTATTACTTTGGGTAGACAAGTGTATAGGATACCATAGGTAGTGCCGCCTACCGCTATTTCTTTAATATCTGCTAAGAAATGCAGTAAGATCATTTCATAGGATGGGAAGTTCATCTTATTTTTTATCCATGCTCACAGTAAGTAGAAGGTCCTCTCCACATCCGTGACCTCTACACAGAGCCTCTCTTTGCAGCAGAATCAAGTGGAAGAGATCATGGAAGATTAGAGAGACATCTTCTCCTCACCTTATGTGTTATTGATGCACTGCCAAGTCAAGCATCTAATTGATCTAACCCTTGGTTCATTGATGCCTAATGGACTAGTTTATCATCGCTCATTGATGGAAAATGACAAAATCAAGTGCCAGATCCAAGAGATACTTAAAAAGGGGAACATCTGACCCATCTCATCCTCTTGTGGAAGCCTGATTTTGCTAGTACAAAGAAAGACAGGACCTATTGGCTTTGCATTGATTACAGATCATTAAACAAAATCACAGTCATGAAATGGTACCCAATTCCCTGAATTGATGACCTTCTTGACCAACTCAAGGGGGGGAATTTCTTCAGCAAGATTGACCTAAATTTTGGCTACCACCAGGTTCCCTTTGAACCAACTGATGTATGGAAGACAACTTTCAAATCTAAATAAGGTCTCTTCAAATGGTTGGTCATGCCCTTTGGCTTAACAAATGCACCAACAACTTTCATGAGACTGGTCGATGATGTATTAAGACCCTTCACCAACTCTTTTGTGGTGGCATATCTGGATGACATCCTCATCTTCAGCAGAACTTGGGAGAAGCACATGCAGCATATTCAACAGGTTTTTGGCACTCTGCGGCAGCACAAGCTATATGCCAACTTGGAAAAATTCTCCTTTTGCATGAACAAAGTTTAATACTTGCGATACATTGTTGATGAGCATGGGGTACATGTGGATCCAGCTAAGATGCAAGTCATTTGTCACTGGACAACCCCGACCACACTAACCGAGCTTCAGAGCTTCTTGGGACTTGCCAACTTTTACCGAAGGTTCATGCTAGGATTCTCTCATATTGCATGGGCCCTCAGCCAAGTAACCAAGGTCGATGGCAATGCAAAGTTCACATGGGGTCAGACACAACAACAAGCATTTGATGATATGAAGCATTGCTTATGCTCATCTCTAGTACTCTCCTTACCCTATGTGAAACAACCATTCAAGATTGAGATTGATGCCTCTGACTATGTTGTAGGCGCAGTTCTCACTCGGCATGGTCATCCATTAGCATACCATAGTGAGACACTCTCAGATACTTTCCGAAAATACCCCACCTATGACAAAGAAATGTATTCCATTGTACAAGCCTATCGTCAATGGAAACATTACATTCTTAGAAAGGATACAATCATCCACACTAATCACAAGCCTCTGCAGTTCATACAAACACAAGGGAAGTTGCAAAACGATCGCCATCAAAAGTGGTCCACATACCTACAGTAGTTCCATCTCAAGATCAAGTATAAAATAGGGAGAACAAATCGCCTCAGTCACTGCCTCAGTCACCCTCCTGTTGATGCACTCACCACAATACTCCATTCATGTGAGCATCAGGCATCTGAGTGGCCCAAACTTTATTAGTGTGACCCTGACTTTGCCACCACCTATCAGCTCTTGGGTATAGGAGAGAATGTCACTAATTTTCACATCCAGGATGGATTGTTATGCCATCTGGGCCACCTCTGTGTTCCCACAAGCAAGCCTGCAAAGCTGATTTGGGAGGCTCATTACAGTCGGATGGTAGGACATTTTGGCATGGAGAAAACTATGGATGTTCTACATAAAACAAAATATTGGTCAAAACTTCGATAATAAATCAACAAGTATATTAGATATTGTACTACATGTGCTATTTCCAAGCCATCCATCAAGAAGAAATGATTATACACCCCTCTTCCTACTCCTGGGAGGCCTTGGGAATACATCTCGATGGATTACATGTCTGGCCTTATGTCCATTAAGCACGACAATGATTGTGTATTTGTGGTGGTTGATCAGTTTTTGAATATGTCCACTATCAAAGCCTACAAGAAGAGAATCACAGTGGCATATACTTCCAAGCTCTTCTTCAAGTGGGTGTGGGTCCATTTTGGGATACCACAGACCATCACCTCATATCGGGACAACAGGTTATCAACACATTGTGTTCGAGTCTCTGGTCATTGTTGGATACCAAGCTCACTAAATAAACTGCTTTCCACCCCAAATCAATGGCCAGGCAAAGTCCGTCAATCGGATGATTGTGCACATCCTGCACATGTACAACTCTAAACATTCGTGTACATGGGATGAGAGTCTTCCCTATGTTCAGCACAACTACAACAAGTCTCTCCATAACTCCACTGGCTATAGCCCATTTCAAGTAGGGTTGGGATTCCAACCCTTGGGTCCCATTGGTGTTGCACTACCTCTTGCAACTACACAGGAAAAACATTCCCATGTTCAGTCTGAGGTCGAAAAAGCCACCAGATTCATTGAGCGGATTCAGCACATCCGCCAACAGGTACATGATATTTTGCAGAAAGCCAATGCTAAGTACAAGCAGCACCATGATCAACATTGGGTACCACACCAATTTCAGGTGGGAGACAAGGTCTGGTTACATTTGCATAAAGAGCGCCTTATAGGGACCCATTGAAAGCTCTGCCCACTTTGTTATGAGCCTTACACTATCACCAAGGCTATGGGTAGCAATGATTTTGAGCTCAACACTCCACCCTTCTTTCGCTTGCACCCAGTGTTAAATGTGGACCTCCTTTGGCCATATTTTCCACCATTATTTGACACCAATAGAGCTCAACCCTAAGTGCATGGAAAATGCATCCACTAATCATATAGTGGACACACAGGTCAAGGGCACTTTCTAGCAAAGGATCTAACTTTATCGGGTTGTCAAGGAAGGGTAGCTCGTACACCAAGGCAAGTGGCTCACCCAAGGACAAATTCAGCAGAATTTTTCTCACCTTATTGGGGCACTCAATGCAATGGATACCATTGTTTCCTAAGGGGGGAGGATTGATCCAGGTGGATATTGGTGGCCACCCACCTATTCCAATTGGCTCATCTTGACAGTTTTTAGTTCATCACATTCTTCTGTGATTATTTGTAATTGTGGGTTCTACACTTTATGAGTTGTTTGAATCCCTGCACAGCTTTCATGTGGATATTGGTGGTCGTCCACCTGATCCAACTGGCTTATTTTGAAAGTTTTCATGTGAGTACATATTTTTGTACTTTTAGGGGTGTTTGGGGGCCCTAAACATTGTTTGTTTGTCTTACCATAGTCAAACTATAGATGGAGTCAGAGTTTGATGGAATAATGTGTATTTCTAGAAAAGACCTTTCCAATGGGCTATCACGCACCAAAAATGGAGGTCGTATGCAAAAGTTATGGCCCCAGGAAGTTGAGGTACCAGCTTACCCATCGAGGCCCACATAATTTTTGGTGTTTCATCTCCTAGGGTTAGGTTTTTAGATGTCTAGGGTTTTGGCATTCATGAGTAATGTTAAAAAGGCCTCTGGAGCCTCATTGTAATCATTCTTCTTAGACAGATGCGTGTAGCAGCCACATCTCTTCTCGGAGATAGCTACCACCATTCAAGCAAGTTGTTTCAGTTCTACAGTTTTATAGTTTTAGTCTATTTTATTTATTCAACAGAATTTATTGTTCACTAGATATTTGTTGTTGTTCTTTGTATCTTTATGTTATGGTATTCAATCTGTTATTCATTTCGTTCCGCTCATAAATATGGATCATAGGGAGTTGAAACTTTTATTTTACTCATCTCAGTAATTCATTGTTTAATAACTATTTGGGATTAGTTAGATATAGACATTTGAGATGCGTATATATGGACCTGTTTATGTACTGCATAATGTCATTTTTATTGTTTTATGTTCATGATAATGATATTTATGTGAATTGTTCAAACATGCATATTTAAATGTGGAATTTCAGTACATGATGTCAGTTAAAAATTGTGTTGTGAATGTCAATACAAATATGGATTTTCATATGAAATTTGTGATGTATCCGCATGGATATGAGAATTTATGAGCTATGTAATAGCCAAATGACTGTCGGCTAAGGTAACCTAGATGTTGTAGACATCAAGAAAATTGTGTGTATTATAAGTTTTTCATATGATTTTAAATATTGCTATGATCTTTGGTACATGTGATTTTGACAGGAAGCGCAGCTTTCCCAGAGTGATTGTTTGATGATATGACTCCAAAAACAGTAGTTGCTTAGTATGTCTTGATATAGGGTGTTGACCCTAGTTATATTAGGATGGGTGGAGGTATTTCCCACCAAGTATCCTATTAACCATATTTGTATCAAGAGGGGTGGAGGTATTTCCCACCATTTATCCTCTGAAACATGGGGTTCTGGGATATATGTGTTAAGCCACACTCTCTTATACATGTGATGAAAACTATCAGTTTCATGTTGGGAAAGCTTGGTCAAGATAATGACACTTTCTCTTACGATTGCTTTCTAGAGTTAGGTCAATATAGTTTACACTCCAAGTTATTCTATAAAAGGAAATGATAGGATGGAATATGGAAGTAGGTTAGCAAGGAAGGATGATTTTATGTTAGTTGAGAATAATGCTTGGGGATTAGATGTGTCATTCTTTTTTTCTCACTTGGTTCCAAAACACTCATTTAGATTCATTTTGATATTTTAAGTGTGATGATCAATGATTGATGAATTATTGCAGTTTTGTTAGTTAAAATTACCAAATATGTATTTACTTGATTTGTTGTCATATCTTCCTTGTTGAGATCATACATGGACTAAGGACTAGAGGCATTGATTGTTTATCATTGGTACATGCATGGTCTTTGTGTCTATTATCTACGCATGTACACTAATACAATTAATTGATGTTGATCTGTAAAGTGTCATGGATATTCCACTAGAACAATTCATCACAATAGATATGATAAATGAAACTGAAATCACACTATGAAGGTTAAATTCCTTTAGATTCCAGAATATTTAGTTATTGATTTTCTACTTATGCATGAAATTGATGAAATGTGGAAAATAGAGAATAGTAAAATAAAATCACACACCATCCACAAAATAACACAAATATTTTCTCTAAGAAACCCTTACAGGAGAAAACCCAACTAGAAGGTGAGGCTACTCTTCTCTCTTTTCTCTAGTATGGAAATAATGCAAGTACAAAGGAGAAGGCACTCTCTATGGAGTTATCTGAGACCTGTGTCCTATTAGGATGCTACAAAACATTAACCCCCTCTGTTATGATATCTACTTTCCTACTCCCAGTTGTTATTCTCTTCTATGGAACGAAATACAATAACATAGAATGGAACCCCTTCTCCTCCTAGTGGCATGGTATTTAACATAGCTCGTAGCCATCTAGGGGTAGGTTTTTTACTTCCTCATCCCTCAATTGTGATAACATTTTGTACCTTCTAGAATGTTTTTAGAAAATAAACTACATGGCTAGCCCCACATGTATAAGTCATGGAGGTTGATGCGGTATCCATTCACACCATGGTGATCAATACGGTAGGTGAACTTGCGAAAGGAATAACTTTTGCATACGAACTCTGATTGAGGTGATTCTTCCATCGTTGGAAAGGTATCGATGTATATAGTATACAAAATTATTGTGTAGTAAGGTTTGGACCAAAACAAAGTGTCATTTGATCCCTTAAAATGGCTCTGAAAGATTTCAGATAGTTTTTTGGACCCAAATTTCCAAACTTGGACCAACCATCGAAATGGCCCTGCAAGATCATTCCTACAATTTTCCACCCAAAAAGTATTGAGATAGATGAAAAATAATATAATGATCCAATATAGATCATACCTCCCCATTTAGGGAGGATTTTGGTCCCCAAAATATTTATTAGATGAGGTGAGGAAATTTTCCCTCTACCTTCTCCCTAGAGTACCACTTTGCTTTTCCCGAAAGTTGTCCTTTCAACCCAATATGTCAAAGGTCATGTTGACCCTATCTTGTGTTTTTAAACTTCTTCTGTAAAAATTTTCCTATGTCAACTCTTCTTGAGAATATGGTGCTAAGTCCTCTATGGAAGGTAGGACATGCTCCTCCTCCTAATCCAACATAGAAGGCTCATAGAGTTTGATATTCTCCACATTCACCACTGAGTAAATGCGCATGTATGGGGGTAGAGTGAGTCTATATACATTATATCCAACCTTTTCCACTAACCCAAAAGTACCATATTGTAGATCCTTGATCTTCTTACCAGGACCCTATAGTCTTTCCTTATTCAATTGTGGCCATACTCTATCTCCCACTCTAAATGTTCCATATGTTTTTTGTTGGTCATGCCTAGCCTTGTACTTTTCCTATGACTTCTTTAGCATATCTTGTACTTGCAAATGGATCTACCTGATCTTCTCAATAAAAAAAAAATATTTTAATGCATATTCTGTGAGGTCCTCCCTTACTCCTCCTTGTTTTCCATATACAACATCCAAGGGTGAAGGTGGAAAGTATCCAAAACAGGTTTCAAAAGGTGACTTACTAGTAGAAGTGTGGACTACTCTATTATAATATTGTTGTATGTAGATAATATTTTCATCCCAAGTCTTTGGATGCTTCTGATTTTAGCCCCTAAAAAGTTGCACCAAAGTCATGTTGACTACTTCCATCTTCCCATCTATCTGTAGATGGAATTCTATAGACCTCTTGAGATTAGTGTCCATCTTCTTCCACAATGTAGTATTAAAGGCACTAATAAATCTGGTTCTTGGTATCCCAAAGTGCACCCAAACTTGTTCAAACAATAATTTTGTTGCTTCCTCTCCCTTTATGGTCTTTTTACAAGGCATGAGAATGCACATTTTTTTAACCTATCAACTACAACAAACAAATAGTCGTGTCCCTTCTGCATGGTTGGAAAACATCCCATAAAATCCATGGAAATTATTTACTAGGGTCAAGTGGGTATAGGTAAGGGATGGTATATACATTACTTCCTTATATGGGGCTTATTGGTACAATACAATATACATCCTCTAATATATTGTGCTACATCTTCTTGAATTTTGGTCCAATACACATACCTATGTAAATTGGAAATGGTCTTCCCAACACCAAAATGTCCTGCAACCTTAGAGGTGTGAGCCTCTCTGATAACTTGCAATCGATCACCTTTAGGGACATAGTGCTTGTCAAGCTTGTAGAGTAAACTATTCTAGAAATTTTATTCATCCATGTCGTCACCTTCTTCTATATGAATTTGGCCTTGTAGCTATTGAAACACCTTCTTGAAGTCCTCATATTTTATGTATGCCTCTCTATATGCATCATGGGGTAGAGGCTCCAAGTGCATTAGAGTTCCAAAAGTTGTAATATTGGATGTGGGTGGCCTTGAAATCATATATTCCAACTTGTTTGTTCTGCCCTTCATATACTTTATGCCTAGATGAAATTGTTTTCATAACCCCATCCATTTGTAGTTCCTAGTTTGTCGTAACTTACTCTAGGCCTGCAAATACTGGAGTGGCTAGTGATCTGTGTGGATGATGGTCTCCTTTCCCATCAGATAGTGCTTCCACTTTTTAATAGCTTGTACAAAGGCATATATATCCTTGTCGTAGGTACGGTATTTGAGAACCACCCCATGAAATACTTTATAATGATAGCATATTGGCCTTCCTCCTTACATCCAATTTTCTCCCATGGCATACCCACTTGCATCTATCTCCATTTTGAAGGGATTCTGCAAGTTTGGAAGTGCAAGCACTGGTTCTTGAATGATGTTTCTTTTCATATCATCAAAATATTTATGTTGACTCTTCCCCCACTAGAAAATATTACCATTCACTGTTATGGTGTGAAGTGGTGCAGCTACTATGAAAAAAGAAGCTATGAACTTTCACAATTATTGTGTTTCCCCAACAAAGCTCCTAAGTTATATTCAATTTGTAGCAACTGGTCATTTCATGATTTCCTCCATCTTTGTAGGTCTATATTGAGCTTCCCTCCATCGATCACATACCCAAAATACACCAAATACCGTTGAGAAAACACAAATTTCTTGAGGTTAGCCAACAGTTGGTGCTTCTTCAGAGTCTCTAACACCTGCATGATATGTGAGATGTGCTCCTCCCATGTAGAATTATAAACCAGTATATCATCCAAATAGACAATAACAAATGAATATAGATAAGGGCATAAAACATCATTCATTAGTCTCATAAATGTAGTCGGTGCATTGCATAAACCGAATGGCATAACCAACCTTTCATACAAATATTTCCTTATCTTGAAGGTAGTCTTCTGTGTATCTTCTTCTTTGACTCATACCTGGTGATATAATGATTTCAAATC
>JZKD02S1653388.1:46174-57926 GCA_000966675.3 Picea glauca
GAGGAATACCAATCCATAATAAAGAATGATGTATGGGAAATAGTTCCCAGACCAAAAAGTAAGGATGTGGTATCATCAAAATGGCTCTTCAAAATAAAACATGTTGCTGATGGAACTATTGAGAAATATAAAGAAAGATTTGTCGCTCGTGGATTTTCCCAGAAGGAAAGTATTGACTATGAAGAGACATTCGCTCCTGTGGCCAGATACACTTCGATCAGAACCATTATAGCTCTTGCTGCCAAGATGAAGTGGAAGCTGCACCAGATGGCTGTGAAGACAACTTTCCTGAATGGTGTTATCGAAGAGGAAGTGTATATAGATCAACCCCAAGGATTTGAGGTTGAAGTCAGGAAGTCTCATGTCTGTCAATTGAAGAAAGCCTTATACGGATTGAAGCAAGCTCTCGGAGCTTGGTATGGCCGTATAGACAATTTCTTAACAAGCTTAGGCTTTACCAAGAGTAAAGCAGATTCAAATATCTACTTCAAGATCATGGATAATGAACCAATAATACTATTACTGTATGTGGATGACTTATTCTTAACTGGAGAAGAAAAGCTCATCGTTGAATGTAAACAGAGACTTTCCACAGAATTTGAAATGAAATACCTTGGCCTAATGCATTACTTCTTAGGTCTTGAGGTATGGCAGAGTCTGGAAATAATATTCCTTAACCAGGGGAAGTACACGGTTGAAATCTTAAAGAGATTCGACATGCTAGAATGCAAGTCCATGAATACTCCCATGGAAGCGAAGCTAAAGCTGTTGGTCAATACTTCGTCAGATTTGATAGATGCCACTCTGTACAGACAGATTATTGGATCGCTGATGTACCTAAAAAACACCAGATCAAACATATGTTTTGCAGTGAACACCTTGAGTCAGTTTCTGGTAGAGCCCAGACGTGTTCACCTAGTGGCTGCAAAACATGTGATGAGGTACCTTAAAGGTACAGTGGATTATGGTCTAAGCTATGATGGAGATCATGACTTCGCATTGAGTGGATATACTGATGCAGATTGGGAAGGAAGCATTGCTGACAGAAAAATCACTTCCGGTTGTTGTTTCAGTTTGGGATCAGCTATGATCTCGTGGCAGAGTAGGAAGCAATCCATTATTTCTCTCAGCACAGCGGAAGCAGAGTACATTGCTGCATGTTCTGCTAGCTACGAAGCTATATGGCTTCGAAAGTTGTTGACAGGCCTATTTAATTTGGTGATGAGAGAAACCGTGATTCTATGTGACAATCAAAGCTGCATAAAATGACAGAGAATCTTGTGTTCCATGACAGGTCAAAGCACATAGAGATCCGCTATCATTTCATCCATGACATGGTACAGAGAGGAGCCTTGAAGCTCCAGTACATTAGCACGGATGAATAGGTTGCTGACGTGTTGACTAAGCCTCTATCTCATGTAATGTTTGAACACTTTCAAGATAAGCTTGGTATTGTCCGAAAGGACCCTCCCTGAAAGGGGGAGTATATGTATTCCTTGCTTCTGACCTCACTATTAGATGTAAAGCAAGATGAGTCATGCTTCTGACCTCGCCATTATACGTAAAGCATGACGTTGTGTGATCCTTGCTTCTAACCTCGCTGTTAGACGTAAATCAAGATGAGTCATGCTTCTGACCTAGTTGTTAGACGTAAAGCATGACATCATTGATTCCTTGCTTCTGACCTAGTTGTTAGATGTAAAGCAAGATGATTCCTCGTTTCTGACCTCGTTGTTAGATGTAAAGCGAGATGTTGATGTGTTCCTTGCTTCTGACCTAGTTGTTAGACATAAAGCGAGATGATAATATTACTTGCTTCTGACCTAATTGTTAGACGTAAAGCAAGATGTGACTGACACTGAGCTATTAGCTTAATCGTTGTGTAGTGTAGTACTGTGATGTGCCAGCCTAGTGCTGTGATGAGGTATCATTTTTACTAATACATATTTGATGCAGATGATGATAGCATTCTTTCGAGAATGATGTTGTTGCTGATGAAGAAAACTTTTGATAACTCGTAAATATGCTAACCAATGTTTCAAGATGATATTGATGATACTGCCCTCCATATGCCACTGTTGATGCAGACCTCTCTCGCCTGATGCTGATGAAGAATACCCTTCTTGTTAAGGGGGAGTGTTGAAATAATGTAACTGCGAAGAGAATTCTTATTATTATTGGATTAAATCCCCATTGCGGATTAATCATGTCATTATTATTATTGTTGTTATTGGATTAATCCCCATTGTGGATTAATCATGTCGGTAATTGTATAAGGATCAATTCCCCTTTTGCGGATTGGTTATCAGACAATTACAAAGGGCAGAATAAGAAGTCATCCCCAGCAGTTATTATGGAAGACCCAGAATTAATTAAAGGTGGGTTTACCCACCCAGAGTGAGATAGCGGCCTTGCCAGTTGTGACCTTTCACACATGCCAGTCTTGTATAAATAAGAGGCTAGTGCCTCACTTCAAACACAAAACTCACTTGCTCATTTCTCTTATGAGGAAAGCTGAAATTACCAGAGAGAGGAGGAGAAGAGTGGCGCATATCTTGGGGAGGACTTTCTGTATTGGTTTGAGTTATCTCTTGAACATTGTTTAAGCTATTTATGATAAGGAAGTATTGTTGGGTTTTCTTCCCCTAGAGGGTTTCCTAGGATAAATGTTGTGTCTCTTGTGAATGTTTATTTCTCAGTGATCTTGTTCTTATGATGCTATTATCTATTGAAATGCAAAGAACTATAATAATGGCATAAACATTCACATATATACCCTTTTCCATTGATTTCAAAGGGGGAGACATAGTCACATTGATGTGGCGAGATGAACATTGATGAGGAGTGATGATCACAGAGGGAGCATAAGCATTTCCATGTCCAAGTTTTGCCATCAATGATTGGTGTTGATATCAATGTTGGTGTTGCCATAAATGCCAAAGGGGGAGATTGTTGTATTATGTTGTCATTGATGTTAAAGGATTGATGTCAAAGGGTTTATGTCAAGTATTTCCATAGTGATGTGCTTGTATCATTGATGTATTGGTTGTTGGATTATGTTGTCATTGATGTAATTGATGTCAAAGGGTTGATTTCAAGTAGTTTCATAGTGATGTGTTTTCATTGATTTCAAAGGGAGTTGTATCATTGATGTCATGTCATGGTTGACAGGAAGTACCAAATGGATGAACTCCAAAGTGGTCCCATTATGGTGCAATCCCTCACGGGAAGACGCTCTTGGATAAAGTTCTCAAAGTGGTCCCCTTATGTTGAAATCCCTTATGGGAAGACACTTTGTAAAGTCCAAATGGTTAAGTGGTTGAGTAGTCCTAGCAGTATGGTTAAGGAACCCAAGTTTGTTTGAGGAATAATGTAATGTAGATCGGTGAATTTGCATGTGAGACTATTCTATATGGATAGTACATGTCGTGCCATTTTTTATGATATGTGGTATGTCACGTAGTTCCTCACGGTTGAAGAGATATGGCTTAGTGAAGTTGGAGAACCCTCATGAGTTATCTAGAAGCCCCTAGAACGTCAAATAAGTCAATTCATTCTAGAAGCTCCTAGAAGAAATTTGCTAGTAAAAGTGGTTGCAACTAGGAGTTAATCATGGGTTAAGTTGTTGCAAACAGAAAATAATTAAAAATAAATTAATTGCAACTAGAAGTGGTGAGATTACGATTTTTGGATAAAGTGGTTGTAAGTGGACAAAGTGGTTAGATGTGGATTATCCCTAAAAAAAGGAATTTGGTTAGAAGATAACCCCTAGAGAAAGCTACTTGGAGAGTATAAATCAGAGAGCAAAAGTATCTTATGAAAATGATTTTTGAACATAATTGAATATCCATTTGTGAAAGGTTATTTGGGTGGGTATTATTGATAGATCAAATTCGTGGAAGAAAAATCATGGTAGAAAAACCGCAGCAGCATGATAGCGACAGCAAAACCACGACAATAGAATCGTGGTAGCATGATCGCGATAGCAAAACCATGACAACAGAATCGGGGCAGCAGAATCATGGCATCAAAACTACAACATCATAATCGTGGTAGCATAAGCAGAGCATCATAATCGCGGCAACAGAATCACGGTAGTAGAACCACGGCAGCATAATCGCGGCAACAAAATCGTAGCAACAGAATCACAGCTAGAGAAATAGATCTGTAATAGATCCACAACTACAATAAGAAAAAGGTATGGTTTTCATATGTGTAGTATTGAATCTATGAATCTGGTTGAGGGTTTGGCTTGTAAATATGTTGGATTCCCTCTTAGAAGTTTAGGGCTTGTTGTAGAGTTGATCTAAGGTAAATCTACTGAAGTTTACTACCAGTTCATAGTTGGTTATATTGGCATAATCTTTCATGCATGGTTAGAGTATATTTATGAGAGATATGGCACATCTTGGTTGAGGTATGTTTTGTGAGCTAGGGTTTACCACTTGAGATGGTATTGGCTATTCAGTATTGTTGCATATATCAGATTTGTTGAGGGATATAGTTGGTAATTTTTTGTTCGTATTTGGAATATGGTATTCATGTTGTGTATTGTTATTGTGATCATGAGCATGAGATCCATGATATCAGATCTAATTTGATAGAGGAGACAGGTTGATGTGATAGCTTGTTGTGACAGGTTGTGTTGTGCATAGTTGATGCACTCGTAATTGTATAGGTTGTGTGAGTGATTGATGTACATGGTTGATAGTACAGGGTTATTGGTATAGATTGTGATAGGTTATTGGTACGGGTTGGACAGATTGTCTTCTGTCTACAATTTGGGTCTTGTACTTGAGGGTTGGATTCCTCACATCTCAGTTGGTGCTGAGATATGAAAGTTGGGTCTTTTATTGAGAGTTGGTACTCTCTTGGAGATGGTGCTCTTTTCAGTTGGTGTTGATAAACCCTGGATATCGTAGTCTCATGTAACAACATAATACAAAACCTTAGACATATATCTGGTGTTATTTGTGTTCATTATGGTGATGGTTTAATGTTCTCTATCATTGATTAATGGTGTTGTTATATGCAAGTATATAATTGTGAATTAATAATAATAACTGAAGTGGTTTCTAACTAAGTTTTGAAAGAGTGTAAAAATAGCCCTACTTTGATTCACCACCACCCCCTCCCCTCTCAGTGTGGTTGGTGTGTCCAACAATATCTTCCAGAATGGAAAGTGGAGACATAGACAACATATTCTGGTCCTAACTTAGCCAAGATTGTTAGAATAAGTTGGTCTACTTTTCTAGACTTATCAATACTAAAATATGTCAGGTTCAATATCAAAGATTTAAACTTAAAAAATAAATCATGTATATTATCAAAACTTTTAGGAACCAAGGTATTCAACTCTACCTAAAGCATATGACCTCTCATCTCATCCTGCTTTCCAAACAGACCTTCCAAGGTGGTCCATATCACATTTGAAGTCTTTCATGTGGCTACATGAAACCATAAATCAGATGAAATCAATTCAATAAGAAGTCATATAGCCTCGTCCTTTCGGTTCACCCATTTAGTCTTCTCAATTGTTGATGTAGGTTATGTTTCTGTCCCCATCGTCAAATTGTACAGTCCTTTCCTTTTGAGTTGGAATTCAGCCTTGGGCTTCCAATCAAAATAATTTTATGGTGTGAGTATTACCACCAATTTTGACTGAATAATTGGTGTCATATCCATCTCTCCCACTATTTTTGAGAAACCCTAAAAATTTACTCTCAATATTCAATTGAAAAAATTGAGAAATCACTATAGAAAAAGACACTTTTAGAGGTGGTGTTGGGGCTCAAAAATGTCCTATTCTCATCCACCTTTCCCTTCATCATTCTCCACATTTCATCGCCCCATTAACCTTTCACGATATCATTTCCATAAATATACTTGGGTTTCACCTTATTGTTCTCCACTTTATTCATTTTAGTATTAAAAGGGAATTTGTGATTAAATGTTAGAAAATCGACATGTTTTCATATATATCTCAAATATGTGTGAGCTTTGTAAAGTGTAGGAATATGAGAAGGATTAATTCAAAAGGACTTATCGAATACTTCCTTCACCATTTCAATATTTGAGGAGATAATTCAAGCCCATTCCAAGGAGAAGATCATGGAGATTTGGTTGGAATATCTTATCCAAGATATATGAGAGATATGTGTAAGGATTTGAAGGGATTATATTTTGTAATAATGAGAAATAGGTTGAGAGAAACGTGGATCTGTAATAATGAGATGGTTATCTTATCTTCAAGGCTCTCATGTATAAAAGAGAGTGCTCTCTCTTCATGAGGATTCAAGTAGAATAGGAATGAGAGGATTCAATTAATTAGAGTTATTTTGTAGTCATTTAGTGGTAGTCATTAGGATTCGAAAGAGAAAGGGATTCTTAGCTTTGATTCATGGTTTTGGTTTTCATGCTTTCATTAATTTGTTATGAATATGATTTGATTATTGAATGCAAGATTGCTTCATGGGTGAGAGCTCTCATATGTTGTTATGCCATTCAACTCTTCACTTGTTGTATCTGCTTTTCCTTCATGTAGTTCTCCATTTCTAGATTAATTTTCTTCACGCAATTTCCCATTCTTAGAGTAATTTCATTTACGCAACTAGATTAATTTCAATTTCAGTCGTGTGTTAGATTAATTTCAATTTTAGTTGTGTGTTAGATTAATGATTTTATTTCAGTCGTGTGTTAGATTAATGATTCAATTTCCATCGTAGTTTAAACATTATATTAGATTAGTTCCGCTTCAATCTTGCATATACTTTGCGTGTGCTTCGTCAGTTTACGAACCCCGGGTTGACAAATTAGATATTTGGGCAAGTACTACAACTCAATTAATACAACATTAGTTCAGCCCAATATAACGATTGTCGTTCCCTTGTCACGATTGTTGTTCCTTTTGTTGTTCATTTGAATGGAACGATTGTTGTTCATTTTGTTACGATTGTTGTCCCTTTGCAGGGGTTTCATCTCTGGAGGACGAGTATTGAAAATGGCAGGTAAGAACCTACGTAGGCAACAAGTAAAACACTTGAGCCAGTGCCTACCTTTGGATGATGCATAGAGGTTATATTTTAAGACAGCTTTAGAGCCCAACATTTTGACGTCGTTGCTGGGGAAGCATGATAGATTGAGGTATTAGTTTCTTTTTTTAATTCATGCAAGTGTGATATAAACGTGTTGGTAAGGGTTCATAGAAGCTTGTGAGAAGAGACTCCTCATGTTCTCCCTACCAACTAGGTAAAACTAGTTTCAATTTCTGCAAATTTCAATTTATGCAAGGGTGTTTAATTTCTGCAAGTGTGATCTAGACATGTTGGTAAGGGGACATAGAAGCTCGTGAGAGGAGACTCTTCATGTTCTCCCTACCAACTAGGTAGAAGTAATTTCAATTTCTGCAAATTTCAATTACCGCGAGATTAGTTTAACTTTCTGCAAGTGTGATCTACATGTGTTGGTTCTAAGGGTCATAGAGTTGCTTCAGTGTAGATTCCTCACTGTCCCTAGCAACTACTAGGAACGTTTTAATTTCCGCAACTGTGAAGAGTAATTTTTTTTATGTTTTAGCAAAAGTGTTTTTTTAAGTTTTTCATTTTGATTTGGGTGTTGTAAGAATCTCTTTTTTTTCTAACATGATTTAACAATGAATTTAAGCTTGGAACAACTCACTCAGATCCTAGCAAAAGTCAGGGTCTCCTCTTCTCTGGAAGAGGAGATCTTGATAGCAGCCGAAAGCTTATTCACTCCTCCCGAGGCGAACGAAGAATCAACATACGAAAAACCTTGCATGTTTAATGAAGAATCATTAGGTGCGCAAGAGGGAGAGGAGGACAGGGAGGAGCTGCAACATGATCTGAGTAAGACAAATTACACCTACGAAAGCCTGATCAAACGTTGGTTTCAAGCAAGTACTAGGTTATATTTATTTAGTTTTTCTTTTTCTTTTTTTAATTTACAGTTTCAACTGCTAATTTCACACATTCATACATATTCTCGACTGTCAATTGCTAAATTGAAAGATAACAGTTTTTTGTTACTATTGCGTGCATGGCTACATTGATTGTTTGATTACACATAACTAATTTCTCATTTCTAATTAGCGTAGTGTAGGTAGGGTTTTATTTTCAAGTTTTTTTTTTCTAGAATAAGTATTCTCTCCTCCGCGCTTCGTGCGATCGCGAGGATCAGAAAGTAGGATGACTAAAATGATTTCAGGAAGAATTTTAATTGTTGATGATGAAAAAATTGCCTAATATATTTTTCGTCTACAATTTTCAATAAGTTTGTTCCATTTGCTCACAATTTTTTTTTAAAGTTTTGCATTGAATTTTTAAAGTTCTTTATTTTCCGAAAACATAAAAAGAAAAAAATATAATAAATTTGCGCCTCTATCCTTCGATCTGCAAACAAAACAATAAAACAAAAATTATAAAGAATAAAACACAAATTATAAAGAAAAAATGCAGAAATTAAATTGAAGATATCTCACAAATCGGGATCTAGGTTCTTGTGATTTTTGGACTGGAAGTGCATGATGTTATAATAAAAAAACCCAATAAATTTCAGCCCAATATAGTACACGATTTTCAAGAAAATCAAGATAGTCACCTTTAGCCATTTTTCATTTTTCTCGAAATCCATGGTGCGGGTATGGCTGATTTTTGGCGTGTAAAAGTATTTGGACTATAGAAACCAGCCTGTAAAATTTCAGCTCAACCCAATTCTCCGTTTGTGATAAAATCGCATTTGAAGTATGTTGTTGCACCTTGCAATGTTTCTTGGTACATCCTTGTAGCAACCTGCAAAACAGTTTTGACCAATTGAAGAAGAATTTCAAAAATCCAAAACATGAGTTTTAAAGTTTAGGTTCTAATTAGGTTCCCATAGAAACAGGTCGAAAAGTTATGGCACGAATTTTGAGATAGAGAGATCTTAAAAAAAAAATCAAACTCAGATTTTCTGGGCGAAATATTCTGAACAACCAACTTTTGCCTCAATTTTCGTGCAACAAAGAGTGAATCTGGAAAATCCGAAACATGGGTTTTTCTCCCAGAATATCCATTTGGTTAGATAGTATACCATTTTAAAAAATGAGCTTCTCTTTGGGAAATATCGTTGGGTCTTTGACGCCAAAAAAAAAAAAACTACAAAATGCAGAGTTTTTGGATTTTTCTCTAAATTTGTCAAAACTCGTTTTTTTTGTTCATAAAACACACGAACTATTTCGATTTCTTTGTTATTTATTTTGAGAATAATACAACACTTTATTTTAGTGTTTTGTTTTGTTTTAATATATATATATATTAAAACAAAACTTAAAAATAAACAAATAAATTTAAAAAAAAAAACTTAAAAATTAGAAAACCATGACAATTGCAAATGGACCTTTCAATAAATTCCTGAAACACAATACGAACGCATGATTTTAAGCTTAAACGCTCATTTGTTTTCTTAAGTCACTTTGGTAGCAATCAACATGAAACAAGTGTATGCGCAACAACTACGACAACAGGTATAAAAACGTAGTTTATTTCTTTTACTTTGCCGCATTCGTACTTAATATCGCATTTTTTTATGATGATCTCACAAGTTTATATGCAGGATTAGTACTAAGATTGATTGCAGGAATGAAGACCCTCGCATTCCATGCCACAATGATTTTCAAGAATCACAAAAATCTTTACGGGAAACACGCTTTGTTAACTGTTTGAAGGAGTTGTTACTCATCATAAACATCATAACGTTTGTTGTTACACAGAAACCTTTCATAAACCCATTTGCGTCATGAATGTTTTTGCCCATTTTTCCTTCAAAACAAACTGGTCATCCCTGCGTTGAAGCCCATCTTCCATTGAATTATCCTTCATGAATTCGCACACGCCTATCTTTCTGAGTCGCACACATTTTTTTAGATTTTTCAGTTCAGTTTTCCTTGTCAATAAAACTATCCAGCTCCCTTTCCCCGACTACATTTCCTTTCCATACACATTGTTACTACTGAGATATTTTCATTTATAATGCTACCACTCTTTTTATTAGAACTCACATTGACTGATGTGGGCTTCCTTAAGGCCCACCTTTCAACAAGTATTGCCCCATCGACCTCAACACCTTATCTGGGATATAGATTAGAGTCCATTTTGAGTACTTGGAGGCTTGCATGCCTTAATGGAAAGTTCTCTCGTTGACAATCATGGGAATACATCAATGTCCCTTGATCGTCAGATCTTGCAAGTGGCTCTCGACATCAACTCATTCATTCGTACTTTGCAAGATGTACTCGGGTACCTTGGCACTCATTGACATCAATGATGAGTTGTCTCGCATTGGTTAACGACATTCATAATTGGTTAACGACATTCATAATTGGTCAGTAATCCAATGACTTCTTTTCATGCTCGACATCGACACATTCATTCGCATGATTAGAATTGTACCATCAGGTTTAGCAGCAGGTGTAAACTATACATTTTTCATGACTCTATCAGCAGTTACAGCAGCATGACTTCAGCCATATGAGAGTACCATAGTTCCACTTTCATACTTTCTCTTTTCCATGATTCATTCAACAACAGTTCAGATTCCTCCACTTCACATTCTCTGATCCAGCAGACAACAGTCGTCGCTATAGAAGCAGTCACTTTTCACATGATCCTGCAGCAGTGACATCTTCCATACTCTAGCAGTCCCATCAGCCATATTCCTATTGCATAGTTCATCAACATTTTGGGTATGTGGAGGTATGTTATTTTCTAAAATTTAATCATGTAATTCCTCAACTGCTGGTAATGAATAATTTGGAAAATTCCCTCACCAAGTTCCCTTTCCTTTTTATTTCTATGACTTATGCCACGTTGCATGAGGACATGCAACAATTTAAGTTGGGGGGTAAAAGACTTTATTCACTATCATCACTCCACTTTTCCACTACCATCATTCCATTTTTTTCATTTACCAGTCATGAACATTTTTTTCCTTCATTTCTTTTCCAACGATACTCTGTTGCACTTTGCTTCATAAGCATTGTTATACATATTGGCATGATTCACAAATATACAAAAAAAAAAGGCTTTCTTATACTGAGTAATGTTTCCTTATGCACATTGATAGCATATATTTTCCAGTAAAAATATGGGCAAATTATTATCATAACAGTAAGAGAACAAATAACGAAATAAATGTTAATAACACAAGAACCAACATTCTTTATATTCATGGTTGTCACACAAGAACCAACCATAAGAAAATGTGAGTTGTTACTCATGAAAATCTCATCCTAGAAACATTCATTATCATCACTCAAAGCCAACATTCAGATGCCAAAATTTATTGAGAAGATCCATGCATGGTTGCATGAGGACATGCAACAAGTTAAGTTGGGGGATATGTTGGGGCTGAGAAATGTCCTATTCTCATCCACCTTTCCCTTCATCATTCTCCACATTTCATCACCCCATTAACCTTTCATGATATCATTTCCATAAATATACTTGGGTTTCACCTTATTGTTCTCCACTTTATTCATTTTAGTATTAAAAGAGAATTTGTGATTAAATGTTAGAAAATCGACATGTTTTCTTATATATCTCAAATATGTGTGAGCTTTGTAATGTGTAGGAATATGAGAATGATTAATTCAAAAGGACTTCTCGAATACTTCCTCCACCATTTCAAGATTTGAGGAGATAGTTCAAGCCCATTCCAAGGAGAAGATCATGGAGATTTGGTTGGAATATCTTATCCA
>JZKD02S1653388.1:57976-86087 GCA_000966675.3 Picea glauca
TGTAATAATGGGAAATAGGTTGAGAGAAAAGTGGATCTGTAATAATGAGATGGTTATCTTATCTTCAAGGCTCTCATGTATAAAAGAGAGTGTTCTCTCTTCATGAGGATTCAAGTAGAATAGTAATGAGAGGATTCAATTAACTAGAGTTATTTTGTAGTCATTTAGTGGTAGTCATTAGGATTCGAAAGATAAAGGGATTCTTAGCTTTGATTCATGGTTTTGGTTTTCATGCTTTCAGTATTCTGTTATGAAGATTGATTTGATTATTGAATGTAAGATTGTTTCATTGGTGAGAGCTCTCATATGTTGTTATGCCATTCAACTCTTCACTTGTTGTATGTGCTTTTCCTTCATGTAGTTCTCCATTTCTAGATTAATTTCCTTCATGCAATTTCTCAATCTTAGAGTAATTTCATTTACACAACTAGATTAATTTCAATTCCAGTTGTGTGTTAGATTAATTTCAATTTCAGTTGTGTGCTAGATTAATGATTTTATTTCAGTCGCGTGTTAGATTAATGATTCAATTTACGTCATAGCTTAAACATTAGATTAGATTAGTTCCACTTCAATATTGCATATACTTTGCGTGTGCTTCGTCAGTTTATGAACCCCGAGTTGACAAATTATATAGTTGGGCAAGTACTACAACTCAATTAATACAACATTAGTTCGGCCCAATATAACGACTGTCGTTCCCTTGTCACGATTGTTGTTCCTTTTGCTGTTCATTTGAATAGAATGATTGTTGTTCCTTTTGTTACGATTGTTGTCCCTTTGCAGGGGTTGCATCTCTGGAGGACGGGTATTGAAAACGGAAGGTAAGAACCTACGTAGGCAACAAGTAAAACACTTGCACCAACGCCTACCTTTGGATGATGCATAGTGGTTATATTTTAAGACATCTTTAGAGCCCAACAGGTGGTCGCACATTTCCTTAAGACACATACCGATGATTCCTTAGTGGTCACACTCTGCTAGTGTACTAGGTGCGACCATTCTATATTTGAAAAAATCGTAAGTATGGGTGCGACGGTCACTCCTTTCAACAGGGAGAAGGTGTGTCCCTTTAAAAATGTCATGTTTTTCGACTAAGGGTGTGACTTTGTCTGTTACATGGATATTTCTCGTCGAAAATCTAATTTTCCTTATTCTTTGGATTGTCTGGCTTGCTCCAAGTAGCTTATCTCTGATACCATGTCAATATTTCATCAAAAACTGCATAGGAGACCTAGCTAAAGCATGTACAAACAAATCTTATCAATAAATGATGAAATATTCAATAAGGAAGAATGAGAAAATATATTCACACTACACCAATGAGCTAATCAATGATGATCATTGTGATACAATGAATGAGTGGAATACACTCATATATAGGAAAGAACATTCCATAATTAAGAAAAGTAATCAAACAGTTAGATTTCTTTAGGAATGCATGCATGCGTAATAGTGATGATCTAAATAGAAATAGTCAGTTAACTCCCACTAAACTAGTGTGTCAAAAACATAAATTTTTCCAACAACTAATAATGAGGGTGGTTGAAGAGACTTGGGAAAGGAGATATGTAAACTTGATAAATAGTAAGAGGAGGTAGTGTTGAAGGGGGAGGATGGAGGTTGAGAGGTCAGAGGTTGGAGGTTGTGGAGATATTGAATAATGTTGGAAATACTGAGAGGGGGGTGAATCGGTATTTAGAGCAATTAGTATTTTTGAACTTGTACTTCAATCAGATCATGCATTCAATTTATATCCAATCACCAATGAATATTATCCAATGAAAAATGAATAATAGTATAATAGATACACCAATACACCATGCACAATATATAAGAAGTAATCATGTATTATTGTTCAAAGGAAGTAATGACTTCCAAAGGTAGCTACAACTTCCAAATATAAAGGGAGGGATAAACCTACAGAAGGAAGATAAAATACTCCAATATAAATAGAGGGTTGAACTCTCCATTCTTTCCCCTTCCTTCCACCCAAGAATATATGAGAGATAATAAAACTTTACATTAAATTATCACCATCAACAAACCATCACATAGAACCTGATAATGATTCCTGAGACTTCTTAAAATTCTACAATTCTTCACTTATTGGAATATTTTGATCCTGTAGATAATATTACTCAATGTATTCTCTAAAACTCCTCCAAGTTTCACTCCTTGAATCCTCCCAGAAAAGGAGTTATAGAGAAAATGGTAGACCTTATTCAATTCTGGTTTATTTAGGAGATCAAACTTGTACAGAATTCCCTGCGCTTAATATTTAACATCATATTCTAAAATTCGTACATGAGAAACTATAGCCCGTACTATTTCTAATGCAATTGGTCTCACTTAATTTGGATTCTCTATGAAGACGCTATGACTATTTTACCCGGAACACATGTTTATGACTAGATTCAGAACTAGTCAAAAACCCTATTTTCCACAGAGTGTATCTCCAAAATTGTAGCGAATAAAGAGCTGAAATTTTTACCATAGATACCTAGATATGTCTTCTCAATAGCCTCCTAATTTCACCATCTGAACTATTCTAGAAACAAAGTTATAGTGAAAATGGTAAGATGACCTGTAAATAACATACCTTACAACACATCACCAAAAGACTTCATCCTCCCTTGAAATTCGGCCTTATTTACTTCAGATTTCCTCAGAAATTAAACTTATATCTCGTTGTTCATTAATAAACTTGTGAGTGTTTAAAAATGAATGTATAATGAGATGTATTTATACCCTTTATGTCACTTCCTTTTAACAGTAGGGACGACATGTAGTTTTTGTTTCAATTCACATTGTCATCTTCAAAAATTCATTTATCCTCAATCTTGAGGATCCACGTGACGTGCCACATACCACTGGAAGTGTCATGAATTATACTATCCATACAAGGGTGTTGTATCTGCATGTGTAATTTCCTTCATGTCTATCTACTTCGATCAACTGTGGGGTCCAAAAGCCAATGGCTAAGGTTGACATCATTGACAACAACCAATCTTCCAATAATCTCCCCTTTTGTCATTGATGGAAACACTCATGCTCCCCCTGTCATCATGATCCCAATTTCTCTCCCCCTTTGACATCAATAGAAAAGGGTGGGGATTCTCCCCCTGAGTTCAATGGCATAAGGTGACCTTCTTCTTTGGGGATGTTCCCCCTGAACATTTGTCACTCAATAATATTTCATCCTTATTTTTGGTCTTTGGGACTTTTTCTTCCTTGGAATACTTTTGTGTGGCTTATGTATTCTCTCTCTTCTTTATGTATAGGATGTATATGTTTTTCGGTCTTCTTGTTGCAGTTGCAACCAAACTTCCTGAGTTCTTTTCTCTGATTTTACATTTTCGGGAGTCAAACGTAAGAGTGTATCCTTGATCCCATATTTTGCTGACACTGAGGAGATTATGCTTCAGATCTTGAACCAATAGGACTTTTCCTTCTTTTACATTTTCACTTCCAAGATTTATAGTTCATTTTCCAAGTATTTTGGTAGATGAGTCATCTTCAAATGCAACATTTCCACCCTTTTTCTTCAAGTTGACAAAAAAAAATTGACCTCCAGTCATATGAGATGAGAACCCACTGTCTATGGACCATTCATCTTCTTCTTTGCATTCTTTAGCGACCAATGCTATTTAGCAGTTTTCATTGTGTGGAATTTCTTTCATTTTCCATGTTGTAGTTGGTATAGGGACATTTGGCATAGGATTAACTTACTTCATCTCTCTACAATCGCATGCTTTGTGACCAAGATTATTGAACTTGTAGCATACAATATTTTGATCCATTAATGGGTCAAATGGATTATAATTTATGTTTACAGGTCTACGAACATTTCCATATATACTATTTGCACCATTCATGTAGCTTTAATAGTTATTCTTTTCATTGATTCTACAATTGATTGCCTTGTGTCCAAAATTTCCACAAGTATAACAATGTCCAAGAAAGAAATTTTGATACCTGGGAGTAAGTGATCTTCTTTGTAGTGTGGTCCATTTGGGTTCACGATCTATTCTTATATAATTCCCTTCATAATGATTTCTTTCATACCTGATGGGAGAGGATCTTCTTGATGTCTCATTTCTTCTGAATTCTAGTCTTCTATCGTGTTTTTCAACTTGCTCTGGAGTGTTGGTTTCATCATTTTCATCTTCCTTCTATTGTTTTGTTGTCTTCAAATTGTCATGGTATCCTAGTCATGTCTTGTCGTTTGGAGAGATTTGAATGCTAAGGATCTCATCTAATTTTTCTGTGATCCAATTCTGCTTTCAATTTATCATAATTTTCTAATTGTTCCTTCAAGCTACCAATGGTCTTTTCAAGCTTGTAGTTCTCTTACTCACAACTAGTCAATTCACCTTTTAGTATTATGTTTATGTTTCTAAGCTTGCTTTTTTCAATTTCAACATGCTTCAACTTTTCAATATTCTCATCTTCTTGTTCACTCTCTACATTGTCTTTGTATCCTCAAAAGGAATCAAGGTTGATTTCTTCATCTAAATCTTCTTCAGAAATGATTTCTTCTTCTTTAGAACTCTTGTGATCATCATCCTGGGTTTCTTGGATTATGAAGAGGACTTCTCCTCCATCGTTATCTTCTTCATCACTCTCATCTGAGGAGATTTCATCATCCTTGGAGTAAAATCTTTTTTTATTGTTGAGACTTCTCTTTTTATTGCATTTTTCAGTAATATGTCATATTCTACCACATTTAAATCATTTGAGAGGAGACTTACCTTTGTATATGTCAGTTCCCTTCTGGAGCCTTCTTACGAAATTTGTTATTTCTTCATCAAGGTCATTATCCTTGTCTTTTGTCTTATTTATGGCTTTAAAGGCTACTTCATTGTTTGGCTGGTCACTTTCTGTATTTGCTCTCATTTCATGTGCTATAAGAGACCCATGTAATTCATCCATTGTCATTTTGGTCTTGTCCCTAATTTCTTCAATGGCGAAGACCTTAGCATCATACTTCAAGAGAAGTGATCTCAACACTTTTTGTATAACCATAGATTCATTAAGCTCTTCACCTAATCCTCTTATATCATTAACAACTTCATCAACTCTAATAAAATAGGTTGCAATATCTTTATTTTCATCCATCTTCAAATTTTCAAATTTTGCTCTATGTCGTTTAAGCTTGACCTGCTTAACTTTTGGATCGCCTTCTTAGATACTCTTGATTTTGTCCCATACCTCTTTAGCAATGTTGCATCCCATCACTTTGCTAGCAATGGTTGGTGCCAATGCTCCTAGAATAACATGTATGTCTTTTGAATTACAACTCATAAGATTCTTCTCATTTGGATCGGTTGGAGCATTCTTGGGATTACATATCCATTTACAACTAAGTACCAAATCTCTACTCCCAAATATGTTAGGTAATTTTCACTCTATCACTCTAGTATGCATAATTGTTTCCATCAAATCGTTGAATCCCATTTGGAATGTGTTCATGGTCATCCATCTCTCCTCGGTATTTTCCTTCCAGTGGTTAAACTATTATGAAGGAAACCTGCTATGATTCCAATTGTTGGAAATACTAAGAGGGGGTGAATCAGTGTTTAGAGAAATTATTATTTTTGAACTTGTACTTCAATCAAATCATGTATTCAATTTATATCCAATTAGTAATGAATAGTATCCAATGAAAAATGAAGAATAGTATAAGAGATACATTAATACACCATCCACAGTATATAAGAAGTAATCATGTATTATTGTTCAAAGGAAGTAATGACTTCCAAAGGTAGCTACAGCTTCCAAATATAAAGGGAGGGATAAACCTCCAAAAGGAAGATACAATCCTTCAATATCAATATAGGGTTGACCTCTCCATCCTTGCCCCTTCCTTCCACCAAAGAATATATGAGAGATAATAAAATTTTACATTAAATTATCACCATCAACCACCCATCACATAGCACTTGATAATGCTTCTTGAGACTTCTTCAACTTCTACAATTCTTCACTTCTTGAAACACTATGATCCTATAGATAATATTACTCAATGTATTTTCTGAAACTCCACCAAGATTCATTCATTGAATCCTCCCAGAAAAAGGAGTTATAGAGAAAATGGTAGACCTTATTCAATTTTGGTTTATTGAGGAGAGCGAACTTGTATAGAATTCCTCGCGCTCAATATTTAACATCAGATTCTGAAATCCATACATAGGAAACTATAGCCCGTACTCTTTCCAATGAAATTTGTCTCACTTCATTTGGATTCTCTATGAATACTTTATCACTATTTTACTTGAAACATTTGTTTATGACTAGCTACAGGACTAGTCAAAAACCTTATCTTCCACAGAGTGTATCTCCAAAATTATAGCAAATAAAGAAATGAAACTTTTACCACAGGTACCTAGATATGTATTCTCAATATCCTTCAAATTTCACCATCTGAATCGTTCTAGAAACAAAGTTATAGAAAAAATGGTAAGATGACATGTAAATAACATACCTTAGAATGCATCACCAAAAGACTTCATCCTCCTTTGAAATTTGGCCTTCATTACTTCATATTTCCTCAGAAATTAGACTTATATCTCCTTGTTCATTAATAAACTTGTGTGTGTTTAAAAATGAATGTATAATGAGATGTATTTATACCCTTTATGTCACTTCCTTTTAACATTAGGGCTGACATGTAGTTTTTGCTTCAATTCACATTGTCATCTTCAAAAATTCATTTCTCCTCAATCGTCAAGATCCACGTGACGTGCCACATACCACTGAAAGCAACATGAATTATACTATCCATCCATGGGTGGTGTATCTACATGTTTAATTTCCTTCATGTCTATCTACTTCAATCAACGGTGGGGTCCAAAAGCCAATGGCTAAGGTTGACATCAATGACAACAACCAATCTTCCAACAAATAATTCATAGAAGAAATATTTTCTTGTGGAAATATTGTTAGAGAATATGCACATTGTTTTTAATGGAATCATGGGCACAGAGGGAAATGAAACCAAAAGGTTTCTTGGAACTAAGAATTCAACTAGGCTCCTACTTGGTTGGGGGGGTAATTGTGTTGTTTCACTCTAGAAAAGTGGGAAAATAATGCTTGGAAGCATCATCCTACTACTGGTAGGACTACATTGTAAATGATCAACTTCAACAAACCATGGAGGAGGTATTTTCCTAATATGTATGTGTTATGTTTTCTTATTCCATGTAAAAGAGTAAAAAATTATTACATCGGATCTTTTAATGCTTGTGTGTGTAAGTTAGCAAATATGATTTTGTAGCATCCCATGAAAGGTGTTACATTTGGTATCAGAGCTTAGACTTGAACACTAGGACAAAAAGGGGCATTATCTTTGTGTATGCTACTCTAAACAAATAGTAAGTAGCTACTCTATGTGCTTTTTTCATGAATTCAATCTAGGAAAGAATGTCACATACATAGGTAATTTATTTCCCTCTGGAATCAATAAGGATTTGTTCAAAAATTAATACTCTATTATAGTTGGCCTACTTCTATAGCTTCAATATTTTTCTCTATTTATAAAATATCAATCGCTTAAATATATTTGACATAAGTTTAGATGCATCCATTACTTCAATAATTGTCCCCATGTAAAAAGGACTAATCAATGGAGCACCTTAACATATGCTATATGAACCAAAAACATACTTCACAACCACAATCATATTGTTGATTAACATATGTTGTATGAATCAAAAGCCACATTCATATTGTTGAATTTGTTCAAAGGAATTCAAAGGATACACAAATAAGAAAATCTTATATGGGATTTGTATATGGAGAACAAACTACATTGAATTGACTTATATTTCTATATACACGAATAAGATGTTGTGGATCCTTTCGTTTTGGCATCGAATGGTGGATGAATTAACAGGTGATGGAATACCTTCTTTGATGGTGGAACAAATGGTAGACATGAGGAGGGAAACCATGAACACTGATAAAATTCAAACCAAAAATTGGGGTAAGATCCACCCTGGTGGGGATGGAGAGACTTAACCACTTGTGATAGGAAAGTTAGAAGATTTCTTCCATCCTTATGGAGGGAGATTCCCACCATATATTTCTACAAACACTTGAACATAGATTTCATTTTCGTATGCAACAAGGCAGAAAACATAACTTAGTCCAAAAACTTAGGAGATTTAATTTATTGGCATGATACGAGATCCAACCATAATCACATATTAGAGTCTATTGCAACATATTCATCAACCAATACATAGCAACATAGCGGTAGGAGTGGTGGAAATTAAGATAGTTACCAACCATTATATGTAAAACCAACCAACCAATATTGAATAGATATATAGAACAATAATATATGTCAAGTGTCAGAGTTGATCTGGTTCTGGAAAAAATAACGTTGCTTACAAGTCTAGAGTAGTTTTTTGCGTGATGATTGTTAGAACTGCTATATTTATATGGCATTGCTAACAACTGCTATATTCATACAACATTGTTGATATCTGCATATGATTGTGTGTGCTTCTCACTGAAATTATTTCACCATGTATATGTTGGTAATTTACATTGTTCAATATTAGGTGGAAACATGTTATAAGATGAACCTTCTAGGCCTGACTATTAACACAATGAGATTAGAAGCTGAAGTCTAAGAAACTAAAAAATATGCACATTTTGGTTTCTTTGTGTTACATAGATTGTTAATATGGCAAGTTTTAGGACAACCACAGTTTATGGGATATTATCTACAGACTACAAGACCTTTGCACAACTAAAAATTAATGGTACAAAATTGCTCATCAATAGAATAATATGTAAAACAATATTGTATTCAAATTAGGAATGCATACTTATAATGTTTAATCGAGTATGAATAATTCCACTTTTATGATAGAGTCAACCTCATTTAACCCACACACTTCACAGGTTAAAATATAAAAACAAAATTCATTGGAATGCCTTATAGCACAAAAATAAATGTATGTAAGTGAAATTCATTGCCTTGGAAAAAAAGAACACTTCATCACCTCCACAACAAACTCAAACCATTTAGTGAAAGTCGGGTATGTCAAATATGGAGGTGTTGAATTTAGATTTGGTCCAAGAATTGTCCAAAATCAAAATTCAGGTATCTTTGGTAGAGTTGTTGAAAATTATAGCCAGAGAGACAAGGTAAATAAATTGTTGAAGTTTGATGATGAGATTGACTCAATGATGGAGAGAAACAGACAAAGAGAGAAACTCTGCAACTATACAAACATTTTACATGCAAATCGCACTGGTGATGGTTGACACTCCCCTACCATGTAAATGCATTAATGCTTATGATTTACCTCTTAGGAATTAAGTTCACACCATTGATGGAGAGAGAGACATCAATGAAGGATATGTTGAAGTGAACATTATTTAGTGAAATTTGAGAATTCCATCATCGATATCAATTCACCAAGAAGATCCTCGGTATGAGTGTAATAAACCCACATACGAAACATAAATAAAATACATTTGTGTCCTCGAATTTGTTACTTAAATTATAGAAAAGTTTTGAAACTATATTCCATGTTCAAATTTTGTCTTCACACAATGGGATTTCCCTATATAATATAATAATATGCAAACCGTATTCAGGACCATAAAATAATAGACATTCCACCCTTTCGAAGAAGCCTAAAAACTTATTTGTTCTCCTGATCCATAAATAAGGTTTAAACTACTTTTGTTTGCAACCTTATTTAGAGGTATAGCAATTTAACCTCTTAAACTTGAGTGTAGCATTAATTTGCCAAGAATTTAAAATACAAACTAGGGATAAGAACAACTAAAACCTAATAAAAACATATGCATGGGAAAATTTGTTGATATCTCAATCCATTCATATAGTCCAACATATTTTATTATGAGTTCACCTAAAACCAAAAACCATGTTCCATGCAAGTTGCAAGGCTTCAACCCTATTGGATGCAAACTCAAAATAAAACAGGATGAACAAAATATAATTCTCAATTGGATTTTACTATTCATGTGCATAATATGGCCCCTGCTAAAGTCAAAGCTTTATGAATTCTATCAGAGTAGTATACACCAATAACATGTGAACTCAATATTTTTGGGTATAGCAAACCTCTAGAGAAAGTTTGTTCTTTGATATTCCAGGATTGCTTTGTCATTAACTTGCAAGAGAAATATACAATTAGTTTGGACAAGCAGGGGAACAAAAATCCTGTGAATAGATTAAACAAAGATTGTGTTGTTCCTCTGTTCACATTGCCCCACTTGCAATTTCTATTTAAAGCATAAGCAATTGAAATCTAAACAAATAATTGGATTTGTACTTACAACATGAGAACCCTGATGTATACCATTTAGAGACATTGACCAGAGTTGTCAAAACTACACAATACATATGATAATTTGTAGGCAATTGTACAAGCTCTGAAGCAATAGATTCACTACTTGCTTAGCAAGAAATGAATATGAGACATTACAATATCTTAGTTGGCCATATGATATTGTGTTTTATCTAGAACAATTTGACAGTCATCAAATACATGAATAGGTCATTAAAGAGTAGTGAATTTTGTCCTAACCAACCATTCTACTTTTCTTTTCTATTTTTTTTTACATAACACAAACTATGTTTCCCATAAATATTTTCTCTCTAATTCCACTTACATACTCATGTACTCATGGAGAACATTATTAAATTCAAGCACATGATCATGAGGGTTTCTAATAACTATGTGTGAAACCCCAATTAGTTACAACCTTTTTGTGTCTCTTTGCGTTCTGGAATGCTGAACTCTAAAGGACCTTTGTTTCCTTAGTCAACAATTATAATTTATTTTACTAATTCTACATAGACTTTATTTTCCCCTTACTTTCTGTAAGTAGATTTTATGTAACTTTGTTTAGAATAATTTGAGCATATAATTGTACTCTTATTGGCTTAAATCGAGGGCATTTTCCTTTTAAACATAGAGCATATACCATAAAATACTACAAAGACGGCAAATGAAATGCAGTAAAGAATAATTTGTTTTGATATTTTCTTTTCCATATCTATGGAAGATTTCCAATAATGGAGAGGGTTCACTATGCATTCCATTAATTCAATCACCAACACTATGAACTATGGCACATCAATTTTTTATTTTTTATGTTGAATGGGCAAATCCAGTCCCTCTGAAACACTATTATGTCATCCTAGGACTAAAAAATCTTGTTGAAAGGGTTTATCACACAAATTTTCTCATTCAAACCTTAGTATATTTTTGTTTCCCACGCTTTTTCCAGAATTTGATGACAAATATAGTTTTCTATATACAATTTTTAACTGGAACTGTGTTTTACTAATAGAAACAAACAAAAATCAAGCAATTAATCTTAAGGAGGTACTATATCTGTATCTATGCTTTCAAGAACAACTAACCCCTCCTTTTTTAATGGAATAGGTTCCAAATGAATCCTAACAGAGATCGCCCTCGATGTTTCAAATACAATGACCCAAAAAAGGTGGTTCTAATATTTTTTACGGCCTCGTATGAGTGGGGACAGAGTTCACAGGATTTCGGTTTTTATCGAACACCATATAGGATAATTTATATAGTTATACCAACTCAATAACTAACCACAATCAAAACAAACCAGTGCATAGAAAACCCAAACGTTGATAGTTTCAAACATAGGGTTACCATGCAAAATCCTCAGTTTAAGTCAACCATTCGAATACATTCATTTACATATTAAAACCATTAACTTATATAGTTACAAAAGAGATGGAACCTTTAGAAAATAGAGATTTGCAAGAATTTCTTAGAAACCAGAGAAATGTTTTTACTTATATTGATTGTTGAAGATCAAACAACTAATTGAGTGAGCAATTTCCACCCCCTATCCAGGCTATGATACCACCAGGGAGAAGTAAGGATAGTTAACTCTGAAATTCAAACTCAAACGAATGTGTTATACTCTTGGTTTCTTGACAACAGAGCAACACTAAGTCACCCAGATACCTGCCCCACACAACACAAGGAGCACCTCCTTCTTTATTGTCCAATACCTCAAAAACTTCTCATTCTCGTGCTATTCAGTGTGTGCATAGAATGTCTAGGCTATTGTCTCAAGTTTCAATAGATGTTTCCATGTTTTCTTGTCTTTTTCTCAAGGCTACTAGCTTCCATTCATGGTTGGTTGGTCTATCATGGGATTGGATCTCTTCTTCCAATGTCTAATCTCCCAAAACTCTTCTCCACCCATTTTCTAACATCTCTCATCTTCCCATTTGAATTTCCCTCATGCATAATGGCTAGATAATTCAAACTCAACTTCTCTTCCCTAGTTCCAAGAATGTAGGGGAGACAGTTTGCTAAAATTTAGGAGTTATGTCTTGGATTGAGGGATTTGTTTCCTCCATTCCTCTTAACTCATTTTTTTTTTTGAAAACAAAATTTGAAATTGGGTGAAGATTCAAGGTATAATCGGGTAGATGATTTAGGCATAAACCCCCCCTAGACCCCCTCACATTTCCCCTCTTGTGGTATCATATCCCCTATAGGCACTCAAGCTTAGTTGATCTTGGTCTTCTTCTTTATTAACTACAAAACAAAAAGATGTAGAATATTCCCAGCACCATGGTATGGTGTCAATGTAGTAGAGTTATAAAGAATCCATGCAAACTATTTAAGAATTTAATTACAAATAATTCCAAGAATAAAATTTGGGATATTACATCCCCTCCCCCTTGGAATAACATTGTCCTCGGTGTTCCTTATTGCAGCAATGCTTTGTCCTCATTCTTTGGCTATACATGTAGTGTCATCTTCTTCATTGTCTTGGTACACCTCCAAACTTTAGAATTCCAACTTATGCCTACTTAAGTCATCAATGTAAGCATGCATAACATAGTCATTTCTAATCATTAAGTATTTCATCAACATGAATTTCAAATCTATCAATATTAAGTTCATAACTAAATCATATATATTCATACCACAAGATAAAGGTCAATACGTATTTGTATGAATATGTGTATGATCCATATGGCTACCATGGATAGGACTTTTCTCATTGTTTTCTTAGCCACACCCAATGCACTCATGATCCCAAGTAGCATGTTGTTCATTCAAGCCTCTTCTTCCATGTAGTCACTCACCCTCCAATATTAGGCATCCCCTTATCTATTACACAATCCCTTGGGTGATCCATCATTTGAAAAGTTTTCCTTACAACAAAAAAGTGTATGAAGACTTATAGAGTCTTATAGCCAAGGCGTCCCCTGGCTTGCTCTAACATAGCATAGCACATCTTAATGGATATCATGGAATATCGTAGGGCTCCAATGTCACAACAACAGTCTCTTCTTTTTGATTCCCAGATCAATAGGCATCATCTGTCCTTTCTGGACAGATCTATCATCTCACCTATATCATATACATACAGATACTGTGAGATATCATCATTATATTAATTTTAATCAGAAAAAATTTCTTTCAAACCTGTTTCATATAGGAATCAAATTTCAAAAGTATGATATTTTTCTCATAGTTTTTGCTTCTTGCACGCGGTAGCATGTAGTCTTCATTATGGACTTACACCCATCTCCATATACAAGACTATCCTACCTGCAATCTGAATTTTCAATCAACCAAACAACTGTAAGTTTTCAAGCATATAATTCTTTCATTGCAATATTTAAAAAAACCTAGTATCAATCTATATTTTAGTTCCCTCTACTGCCCATTTTGTAGTTGAATGTATATTAGGATGCATCTCATCACTAAGAGCAATAGTGGCCTCCCCACTAGCCACTTGTGAAACTGTTGCATGAATGTGTGGATTAAACCATGATGCAATTTCAGTAAGTCGTTGTCTCCTTACTACAACTACTGCATCTCGATCCATAACAACATGCCACTAGGTAGATGTTGGATTCATCTCTCCCACAGTTGTCCTTGCCCTCAATGTTTGACACTCATTTAGAGTTGTCATAACTATGTTCATGTCTTCAAGATTGACATTTTCTGCTAGACTCCCACATATTTCATATACAATTGATCCATGGCTAATAAACCACCATAAATCACATGAATAATGTCCTAATGAAAGATCATTATTACATAAACAACCTAACTCAATGAGAGTATTTTGATGACAGAAGCCCGAACTTGCTTCTAAATAACTACCACAAACAAACACATATTTTTGCAGTAGGTAACAATTCTTCTTTTCTCCTCGTCACTTTCAAATTATGATTATGAATTTTTTTTTTTTAAATAGTGAAACTTGGGGCTCAAATGTAACTCTGTAACTAGAGTGTAAATGTATAATCCTTTAACCAGATCATTCTCTGCCCACAATTTTGAAATTTTGTAACTACCTTTTAGCTCGGTAACCAATACCTTAGAACCTTTGCTTGCTCATTAACTACTAAGTATAAGATGGCATTATAACAAAAAGATGCAAAGTATGGGCCCCATGAGAACTCTACCACTCATCTACATTCAAATTGGTTGTGTGTTCCAATATGTTTTCTTCATAATGCTCCCTGCAAAAAATATTAGATTGGAGTCCAACTATGGTGTGCTTTTCCAAGGTAGGTTAGCTCAATCTTACATATCTTTCACACTTCACATGCATCTAGGCATGAGGATTCCAAGCAGTCAACTCTGCTCCAGTAAGTAATTCCAAAGCAAGGATGATTTCCTTCATTTTGATCGTAGCCAACATTTCAAGGCCTTCACCTTGTAGTGATCCATCCTTCTCTATAGGCAATAAATATTAGTTATTTAAACCCAGAAGCAACCTCTTGTTTCATATTTTGGTACTTCCACAATGTCTCATTGTAATTATCTTATATTACATGGAATAAAAATTCCATATCATGTCAACCCATCATCCCCAGAAATGTCCCCTTCACATGCACAAAAATTATAATGAAAACATTTATAATCAGTCAATACACTATATATAACAAATCTAAAACCACTCTTGGATATGGTGCCCACAAGAGCTGGGACCATTGATTTATCTATGCAAGATTTATCATAGCCAGTTAAATGGTATTTGCAATTTAACCATATGGTCTGCCACGTTCTATAGCCGTAAAATGGTATGGACAATTTATCCATATGGATGGCCTTTTTCTACAGCCATATCAAGCAAAGCAATTTGAGAATTTCTAAGCATATTGGTTTACCTTTACAAGAGAAATACATGTAAATCCATGCTCCAAGACAAAGGCACTTGGAAACAAAAGACTTGGTGTGTGTGTGTGTTTAATTTATTAATTTTTATTATTCAATGTATATGAAATTTACAATGTGTATAAATACACGTAAATGAGTAAAGTCGCATATTTTTAGAAAAAGGGCGTGAATTTACATTTAATTAATTTAAATGTAATATATAAATAAAATGTATATTACAAATCATCCCTCCCTAAAAAGATTCATCCTTGAAGCATGGGTAAGGAATGAAAGTGTGTTAATCGCACCATTGGTTCTTGGTTTTGTCAAAGAAATTTGATAAAAATTATGAAATTGTTTCATCGCGTGACACAAAAGGACCACATAGCTTATCTTAACCCTTAAACCATTTTGTAATTAGCACTCGACGACTTGATAATTCCAATTACATCTCGGGTATGACTACCTGAGGCAATTTCCCAAAACTCCTTCTAAATTTCAAACCAATTTGAGTTTCTGCCTCATAGTCCATATCCCAAAAAAAACTTGATGCCCATTCATCAACTACTTCCTGAAAATATGTGTTAAAAGTTTCAGTATCGTGAATATAACCAACCAGTAAATGAATAATAACCATGGCTAAAGCAATGGGTTCTTGCACACCACGACGTTGAATTTTTACAGCAACAATTTTCCCATTGGGTCGAAGCTTGGCATGATAGCCCTGGCCAAGTTAAGCCGCAACAATTGGTTGAAGGGATATCTCAGAAAAAATATTCACTATTGGAACTCCAATTTCTTGGTGTTACACACCAAAATGCCACACTTAAGTATCTCACCCTAAGTGTCGCAAGTGTTGTAAAAGTGTCACATACACTGACACCATGAAAGAACAATTGTCACAATCCCTAGTCAATGTGAAGGAGAAATATATTATATGAAGGTCAAAATACTATGTGCACATGAATTAATTATTAATATTCATAAAAAGGAAATTAATTTGTTGTGAGAATCCACCTCACATTTGGTTTCCTATTTTCAAGGAGAGGTTGAGAATCTCATGGATGGTTGAGATATTCTCTCAAACCAAAATCCTAATTTGATGGATCTTGCGAGATATATCCTTAATATCCTTGAGAGATATTTTCTCCCTAAAATCCTTGAAGAGATATTTTCTCCCTAAAAATATTAATAGTGTTGGCATGTTCACAGGAACAATGTGCTTGTCATTGATGGCAAGAACACAAAGGAAGGAGAAGCGACAGTGATCGTTGGATCACTCATTACGAATTCCCGATGGCCCTCAGATCTGAATTCAGACAAGAGGAGCGCGCAGATGGAGGATATATCTCAAGTGTTAGATCTGAGCACGGGGACCGACCATTGTCAGATCTAGGAGAATCTGCACGATCTTTAAAGTTCAACATGAAGCGGGCTTACAAAGTCCAGAAAACAGAAGGATCGTCTATCATCGGGTAGGACACGTGGCTACAGTTCAGGATTTTGCTGACTGAAAAGTCAAAGGAAGGAAACTCTCTAACCTTCCAACTCACGATATGCGACATCACGATAAGATATGGGCCGTCATATTTGGATTAATTACGAAGGACCAACAGTCGTTAGATCTGGTGAAGCTGCAAGGCGGATAAGACCAGGAGTCATCCAAATCTTCAAAACTGTGAAGGAATCTTGGCCGTCCATCGAGGACAATCATGAGTTGTTGGATTCGGAGGACACATGTCAAAAGATCGTCATTTTGCTGACTAGAAAGTCGAAGGCACGAGGTGCTCTATTCTTCCAACTCACGAAACGCGAAATGGTGAAATGATCTGAGCCATCAGATCGAGGAGAAATCTGGTCCACCGATCCAAGAAGGACACGTGGCGAAAGATCATCTCTTCGCTGACTAAAAAGTCAAAGGAATGAGGTGTTCTAACCTCTCGAACTCACGATATGCGAAATCGCGAAATAATATTAGCCATTGGATCAAGGATGAATCTGGGCCGTCAAATCCAGGAGGTAGTTCATGACAGACCATGTTAGAAAGGGCAGGTGGCAGTCTATGTCAGCAAGGACATGTGGCGCAATCATACAAGGACAAGTGTCAAGTTTACTCGGCATTTCAGGCCACTAGAAATCACAATTCTGAGTGACACGTGGAATCCACTCAGCTTATGACACATCATTGAGTGACACAAGAATGACATCACTCCGGGAGTTTAGTTTCGGGAGTTTTAGCATCAATACTCCCCCAAAGTCTCGAAAGCTGAAGTTCCAGGACGGAGGATAGTCGTCCAATCACCACGGATCGTGGACCATTGATCTGAAGAGCAAAGTGCTCAAATGACTAGCCAGTGGTCATATCTCGTACTCACATCGTCGAGAGATGGAGAGAAGAGCTAGAGCTGCCAATATCCATTTCGGAGTTTGCGACATGGAGAGTCAAGACGACTCTTCACAGAATCCCCAAAATGAGAAGTGCGAAATGTGTTTTCGGACTTGGCCCCTGGTCACCGACTATGGTCGCGTGAGTGGAAGGAGATAGCATAGCTAGGCTCCATTTCGGGTACCAAAAGTTGGAGGATTCAAGGGAATCACAGGAGAATCCTCGAAACGCGAAATTGCGAAATGAAGTTTCGAGTTAAGTTGTGGTCATCGTAGGTGGTCACGTTGGAGGAAGGAGCTAGAGTATCCAAGCTCCATTTCGGGGTTCGCAATATGAGGAGTCAAGGAGACTCACAGGAGAAAACCCGAAATGAGAAATCATGAAATGTCTTTTTGAATAAGGTTGTGGTCACATCCATTGGTCACATCATCGAAGGTTTAAGGGAGGAGCTAGCATGCAGCTAAGCTCCATTTCGGAGATCGCGACTTGGAGAGTCGAGGTGCCTCATCCCCAGATCCCCGAAACGCGAGTCATGAAAGCGCCTTATGAATAGGCGTTTGGTCACCGCCAGAGGTCACCTGAAAGGAAAGGGCTTAGCCAGAAGAGCTAGCACCCACTATGAAGTTTTCTTCAGGAAGAGAGAAGGCGCCAAAACGGTTGAACGGGCGGATTTTCTCTCAGTAACTGCCAGAACGAAGTGATTGCAACTGCCAGAGAATTTGAGGAGATGTAGGGTGGCTGCTAGAGGGGTCGAAGAGCCTCGGTGTAACTGTTAGAGACCAATGATGGTTTCTGCCAAATAATTCAAAGAGTCTTCAGGGTGATCGACAGAGAAGACGAAGAGTCTCAAGGCAACTACCAGTGGAGTGTAAACTCATCATAGAATCGACTGACAGATGGAAAAGGGTCGAAGACTGTTACAATCAGTAAAGCCAAAAGATATCAGGAGAAGGGCCAATGATGATGAATGCAGTGAAGCATATGCAGTGGGATAGCACATGCAGCATGCACAAGGTGCAAAGAGACTAAAAAAATGCAGAACAAAGAAGAGATTGGGCTGCATTTTTTGAAGAGGGTGTTATGCAGGTAGAAGAAGGGACTCTAGAGGAGAAACAACATATCAGAAAGAAAGAAAAGAGATGCATAACTGATACAGTAAAAGAAGGTTGAGATGGACATGAAGAGATATAGCAGAAGATCAGAAAGCTCAAGGAGATGCAAGCAGAGAGACACTGATACAGGAGAGCAGAGCAGCATAGCAGAACATTGATAATCCTGGTAAGCCAATGACAACTATTAAATCACTCTAATAAATTCATAGAAAGCAAAGTTTTATATTCAGGGTGGTTGGGAGGTGCTAAGGAGGACTGTTGTCCTCTGAGTTTCAAGTCGGTGCTTGAACACAGGGAGTTGTATCTACCATCTGGTAGCAGCCAAAGAAACCATGGTGGTTGGGTGGTGCTAGGGAGAACATTGGTTCTCTGTTATACAAGTTGGTGCCTGTGTGACTGGAAGTTGGTGCTTCCATCTAGTTGGTGCTGGTGCAGTGAGGGAGTTGGTACTTCCTTCTAGTGGGCACTGGTGCAGTGAGGGAGTTGGTACTTCCTTCTAGTGGGTGCTAGAGAAACTAGAGAGTTGGTGCTCTCAGCAAGTAGCAGCTTGCAAAATAGATGTGGTAGCCTCATTATGAGTTGGTTCTCATAAGAATGATAATGTATAGAAAATAATTATCATATAAAAAAGAAGAGGTTTTCACCCTTTATGGGTTTCCTCAGGAATATCTGTCTTTGTATTATACATGTGTGTGATTGATGTTGAATACTCTATTGCTTATTTATTGTGATCATCATTGAGAAGTTCTGTAATAAATTTAAAAAATGGATATAATTGTTTAAGCATAGTAACAACTAATTCACCCCCTCCCTCAGTTGTCCAACAATTGGTATTAGAGTCGTCCCCTTTTATCTAAGGGTAGATCCTAGAGCTTAAACATGTCAATCCATGAAGGAACTTCAACCAATAAGGCCCCTCTGTTCAATGGAACAAACTTTGCCTTCGAGAAAGTTAGAATGAGAACCTACATAATGGCTTTAGGTGCAGATGTCTGGGATGTGGTAGATACTGGTTATGTAAAGACAGTTATACTAGCTAATAAGGATGGCAAGCTATAATTCAGCTTCAACGCTAAGGCTATGAATGCTATCTTGAGTGAGCTTGCAGAAGCAGAATTTGTAAAAGTTATGCACCTAGAAACTGCCAAAGAAATGTGGGACAAACTCGTTAGCAGTTATGAAAGTAATAAGAAGGTAAAGGAAGCCAAGCTTCAAACCTATAGAGTACAGTTTGAACAGATGAAGATGAAAGAGGATGAAAATGTTGGAAAGTACTTTCTGAGAGTTAAAGAACTGGTAAATGCAATGAAAGCACTTGGTGAAAAAATTGAGGAACCTTCTTTAGTTCAGAAAATTTTGAGATCTCTACCAGATAGGTTCAACCCGAAGGTCTCTGCTATAGAAGAACTTAATGATCTAAAATCCTTGGAATTTGATCAACTTATAGGAACGTTGACTGCATATGAAATGAGAATAGTTAAAGATAAACCCACCTCCAGAGAAGCATCATTTAAGGCAGACAAGAATGAGGATTTTGAGCCTGATGAAATTGAAGCAAAATTTGTGAGAAGACTGAAGAAGGGATCAGGCAAATACAAAGGTAAATTGTCTTTCAAATGTTTCAACTGTGGTAAGATAGGTCATTTTGCAAATAACTGTCCTCACGAAATAAAGGATCAGACATATGATGATGAGGAGAAGTACAAACACATAAATTTCTTTAAAGAGAAATTTTTTAAGAAGAAAAGTTTTTGTATAAACAATGATGATGATCCTTCAGATAATGAAGACAATGACTCCTCTATTGAAGATAAACTAAATGACTTCATACTTATGGCCAAATAAGATTATGATAATAAAATCACAGGAAGTGATGCTAATGAAGAAGAATTTGTGGTTGACCTGGAAGGAGAACTTATCAGTGCACTAGAAGAGCTTGACAGACTCAGAATTAAGACGAGAAAGAAAAAACAATTGCTGATACAATTCAAGAAAGGCAATAAAGAACCTGACAAAGACTTTGCTCTGCTAAAAGTGGAATTAGAAGAGGCAAAGAAAATCGAAGACATTCTGAAACAACAGTTATCAGAAAAGAAGGCAAGATGTGAAGCTCTGGAGGAAGAAGTAGTGAAAACTAGGAAAGAGATGGAGAAGTTTCAAACCTTGTATCATCAGAATCTGCCAAGTATCAAAGCCTCCGAAGAATTGGCCACCATTCTGAATCAGCAAAGAAACCCAGAGTTGAAAACAGGTATGGGTTATGAAGAGGGATCAAGTAGTGATCAACCAAGCAACAAATATCCCATCAAGTTTGTCAAATCTACCATCTATGACAACAAAAAACCTGCAGAAACAAAAGAAGATAATCAACGGCCTTGGAGGAGTAACGAAAGACATACTAGAACTGAAACTATAGATCAAAGAAATAATGTACTCTTTGTTCAAAGAAATCATCAGCACGAAAGAAATTGACCTTCTCAAAGAAGACAGTCATTTTCCAGGTACTAAGGTTTTTTCTATGGATATTGTTTTTTTTGTTCTAACTTTGGTCATAAAGTTGTAAACTGTTCTTTAAAATTGATATATGAGCAATCAAGACATTCAAGGTATAGATATCTTCCACAACAAAGAATAAGACAGCCAAGTAACAAACCATCCCAGACTACAAATCACTTGATGGATGGGAAAATGACACAGGTTAAGCATAACAATCGTTATGATCCCTTATCTAACGAACCAAAATGCTACATCTATCATAATTATGAACATAAAGCTGTTGACTATTGCTTAAAGAACTATGAACCAGATTTGAATCCCTTTTCTAAAAAGGTAAAGGGTTGGAAGAAGAAAGAAAGTGACAAGTGTGGATTAGTGCGGTCAACTCAAAGACAAAAAAACCCTTAGTATATAGACAATGGATGCTCCAAACATATGATGGGAGACAAAGGTAAGTTTCTATCTCTAAGTGAAAGTTAATCAGGAAACGTAACCTTTGGAAATGATGCTCCAGGTAAAATCAAGGGTAAAGGAATGGTGAGTTTAAGTAATGGAAAAGGAAAATCTCAAGATGTTCTGCTTGTAGATGGGCTGAAATATAATCTGCTCAATGTAAGTCAAATGTGTGACTGGGGATGTGAAGTGGTGTTCAATTCCAAGGACTGCAAGATAAAGTCTTTAAACTCAAGACAAGTGGTGGCTAAAGGCATAAGGACAACAAATACTGTATATGTGTTGAAATAAGATAGAGAAGAGTGTCATCTAAGAAAACATGATGAGAGTTGGTTATGGCATAAGAGACTTGGACATCTAAACTTTGATCATTTAATCAAGCTCAAAAATCTTGAGGCAGTAAAAGATCTTCCAAGAATATCAAAGCCACAATATTCTGTGTGTAAACCCTGCCAAGTAGGAAAGCTAACCAGGGCACAGTTTAAATCCAAGATCTCTACTTCAACAGAGAAACCACTCCAATTAGTTCATATGGATTTATGTGGACCATCAAGACAAGAAGGCACGGGGAAGGAAAACTACTTCATGCTAATCATTGATGATTACTCCATACTCACTTGGGTTTCTTTTCTCAAAGAAAAATCTGAAGCATTTGAAAATTTTAAAATATTTAAGGCTTTAACAGAAAATCAAACAGGCAACAGATTAAAGGTTGTAAGATTAGACAAAGGAGGAGAATTTATGTCAAGTGATTTCAAGGAATTTTGTGATAAACATGGGATCAAGAGAGAATACACTATCCCAGGAACTCCACAGTAAAATGGAGTAGTTGAAAGGCAAAACATAACAGTTCAGCAAATGGTCAGGGCAATGATGAATGAGAAGAATATTGGTCAAACCTACTAGGTAGAAGCAATACACACAACAGTCCATGTTCTTAACAAATCCCACCTCAGACCACACAGTAACAAAACGCCCTATGAACTGTGGTATGGAAGACCTACTTCAATAAAACACTTCAAAGTCTTTGGGAGTAAGTGCTACATAAAGAATAATAATGAAAACCTTGGCAAATATGATGACAGGGCTGATGAAGGCATCTTCTTAGGATATGCTACCAATAGTAAAGGATATACATGCTTTAACAAAAGATTGTACAAATTAGTTGATTGCATTGATTTAAAGGTTGATGAAGGAGTCCCAGTAACAGAGGTGAGAAACATTGAGTCTGCTTCAGAGGACACAGGTAAAGCTGAAGATGAACAGGTCCAAGAATCAGAAAAAGAAGACTTTGAATCAGATGAAGATACAAATACTCAAGCAGATTCAAACCAGCAGACAACATCAAATTCTTCCTTCGAAATTACTCAAAAGAATCATCCTACAAATCAGATAATTGGTGAGAAAGACAAAGGTGTACAAACCAGGAGAAGGATAATCAAAGACACCGAGAAATCACATATAGCCTTCATATCCATGGTGGAACCCAAAAACTTTAATGAAGCCAGTGAAGACGTAAATTGGTTAAAATCAATGAATGAGGAACTGGACCAGATTGAAAAGAATGACACTTGGGAACTCGTTCCTAGACCAGCAGATAAAAATGTCATAGGCTCCAAATGGATCTTTAAGAATAAGTTGAATGAGCAGGGACAAGTTGTCAGGAACAAAGCAAGATTGGTTTGTAAAGGCTATGCTCAAATAGAAGGACTGAATTTTGATGAAACATTTGCGCCCACAGCAAGATTAGAAGCTATCAAAATATTTCTTGCATATGCTTGTCATAAAAGGTTTAAATTCTATCAAATGGATGTCAAGTCAACTTTTCTAAATGGAGATTTAAACAAAGAAGTCTATATGGAACAACCAGAGGGTTTTGAACTGTCTGATAACCCTGACTTTGTATGCAAGCTGAAAAAAGCTTTATATGGGTTAAAACAAGCCCCTTGTGCATGTGGTATCACAGACTGGATACGTATCTCCAAGACAAAGGGTTCAAGAGAGGAACAGTTGACAACAATCTATATATCAAAACAGAGGGTAACAATTTGCTCATTGTGTTGGTTTATGTAGATGACATCATCTTCGGATGTAATAAGGATTCATTGGTACAATGGTTTGCTTCTTCCATAGAGTCTGAGTTTGAAATGTCTATGATAGGTGAACTGTCATTTTTTCTTAGTCTGCAAATTACTCAGAGGTTTCAAGGAATGTTCATTTCTCAAGAAAAATATCTAAAAGAAATGTTGAAAAGGTTTCAAATGGAAGATTCTAAACATGTGGGCACACCTATGGTTACTGAATGCAAATTAAGCAAGGATGATGACTCACCTGATGTTGATCAAAGTTCATATAGATCAATGATAGGCAGCCCGCTATACATCACAGCATCTCATCCAGACATAATGCATGTTGTTGGAATGGTGGGAAGATATCAGTCTGCACCTAAACAGAGTCATTTGCTAGCTTTCAAAAGGATATTCAGATATTTGAAAGAAACAATGAACTATGGCCTATGGTATCCTAAGAATCGGAATTTTCAATTATCAGTCTACTCAGATGTTGATTGGGCTAACTGCATGGATGAAAGGAAAAACACGAGTGGAGGTGCGTTCTTCTTAGGAGACTCTTTAGTAGCGTGGTTGAGCAAAAAGCAAGGTTCCATTTCTTTATCAACTACAGAGGCAGAATACATTGTTGTTGCTACTTGTTGCACTCAGGTATTATGGATGATACAGACACTTGCAGACTTGGAGGTAAAATATACTACACGGATCCCAATTCATTGTGATAACACAAGTGCCATAAGTGTGTCAAAGAATCCTGTATTCCACTCCAAGACCAAGAATATTCCCATAAAATACCATTTTCTGAGAGAGCAGGTCACCAATCAGATTGTCCAGGCTCATTACATTCCAACCACAGAGCAAATTGCAGACATCTTTATTAAACCCCTAGCCAAGACACCTTTTGAATATCTCTGTCAGAAGCTGGGTGTCATCCCGTCTCACAACTAAAGAGAATCCATCCTGTTAGGGGGAGTTTGTGTTGGTTGAATATCTGATACCTCCGAAAAATTACTGCAACAGCTTAGGGGGAGCGTGTTTTTTTTTTTTTTAATTTTATTTTATTTGGTTTCTTTGACATTGATGTCAAAGGGGGAAAAGAACAGCATGAATGGATGCTATGGTTGGAGATCGATGTCTAAGCAGAATAGTGTAGCCTTTCAGGGTTTCCATCAATGCCAAAGGGGGAGATTGTTGGCATGTTCACAGGAACAATGCACTTGTCATTGATGGCAAGAACACAAAGGAAGGAGAAGCGACGGTGATCGTTGGATCACCCATTCCAAATTCCCGATGGTCATCGGATCTGAATTCAGACAGGAGGAGAACGCAGATGGAGGACAGATCTCAAGCATTAGATCTGAGCGCGGGGACCGACTGTCGTCGGATCTAGGAGAACCTACACAATCTTTAAAGTTCAACATGAAGCGAGCTTACAAAGTCCCGAAAACATGAGGACCGTCCATCATCGAGCAGGAAAAGTGGCTATAGTTCAACATTTCGCTCACTGGAAAGTCAAAGGAAGGAAGCTCTCTAACCTTCCAACTCACGATATGCGAAATCACGATAAGATCAGGGCCATCAAATCTAGATTAATTACGAAGGACCAGCAACCGTTAGATCTGGTGACGCTGCAAGGCGGATAAGACCAGGAGTCATCCAAATCTTCAAAACTATGAAGGAATCTTGGTCGTCCATCAAGGACAGTCCTGGGTCATTGGATCCAGAGGACACATGTCGAAAGATCGTCATTTCGCTAACTGGAAAGTCAAAGGCACGAGGTTCTCAATTCTTCCAACTCGCGAAACACGAAATGGCGAAATGATCCGAGTCGTCGGATCGAAGAGAAATCTGGTCTGTCGATCCAAGAAGGACACGTGGCGAAATATCATCTCTTCGTTGACTGGAAAGTCAAAGGAACGAGGTGTTCTAACCTCTCGAACTCGCGATATGCGAAATCGCAAAATAATCTTAGGCGTTGGATCAAGGATGAATCTGGGTCATCAGAACCAGGAGGTAGTTCCTGACAGACCACGTCAGAAAGGACAGGTGGCAATCTACGTCAGCAAGGACACGTGGTTCAATCATACAAGGACAAGTGTCAAGTTTACTCGACATTTCAAGCCACTAGAAATCACATTCTAAGTGACACATGGCAACCACTCGGCTTATGACATGTCATTGAGTGACGCAAGAATGACATCACTACGAGATTTTAGTTTCGAGAGTTTTAGCATCAATACTCCCCGAAAGTCCCGAACGTTGAAGTTCCAGGATTGAGGATAGTCGTCCAATCACCACGGATCGTGGACCGTTGATCTGAAGAGAAAAGCGCTCAAATGACTAGCCAGTGGTCATATCTCGTGCTCACATTGTCGAGAGATGGAGAGCAGAGCTAGAGCTTCCAAGCCCCATTTCGGAGTTTGTGAAATGGAGAGTCGAGACGACTCTTCAAAGAATCTGCGTAATACGAAATGCGTTTTCGGACTTGGCCCCTGGTCACTGCCCGTGGTCGCGTGAGTGGAAGGAGCTAGCATAGCTAGGTTCCATTTCGGGTACCGGAAGTTGGAGGAGTCAAGGGACTCACAGAAGAATCCCCGAAACACGAAATTGCGAAATGCAATTTTGAGTTAAGCTGTGGTCACCGTTGGTGGTCACGTTGGAGGAAGGATCTAGAGCAGCCAAGCTCCATTTCGGGGTTCGCAATATGAGGAGTCAAGGAGACTCACGGGAGAAAACCCAAAATGTGAAATTGTGAAATGCCTTTTTGAATAGGGTTGTGGTCACATCCATTGGCCACATCATCGAAGGTTTAAAGGAGGAGCTAGCATGCAGCTAAGCTCCATTTCAGAGATCGCGACTTGGAGAGTCGAGATGCCTCATCCCCAGATCCCTGAAACGCGAGTCGCGAAAGAGCCTTATGAATAGGCGTTTGGTCACCGCCATAGGTCACCTGAAAGGAAGGGGCTTATCCAGAAGAGCTAGCACCCACTATGAAGTTTTCTTCAGGAAGAGAGAAGGCGCCAAAACTAATGAACGCGCGGAGTTTCTCTCAGTAACTGCCAGAACGAAGTGATTGCATCTGCCAGAGAATTTGAGGAGCTGTAGGGTGGCTTCCAGAGGGGCCAAAAAGCCTCAGTGTAACTGTTAGAGACCACTGATGGTTTCTGCTAGAGAATTCAAAGAGTCTTCAGGGTGATCAACAGAGAAGACGAAGAGTCTCAAGGCAACTGTCAGTGGAGTGTAAACTCATCATAAAATCGACTGACAGATGGAAAAGGGCCGAACACTGTTACAGTCATTAAAACCAAAAGATCTCAGGAGAAGGGCCAATGATGATGAACGCAGTGAAGCATATGCAATGGGATAGTGCATGCAGCATGCACAAGGTGCAAAGAGACTATAAAAATGCAGAACAGAGAAGATATTGGGTTGCATTTTTTGAAGACGGTGTTATGCAGGTAGAAGAAAGGACTCTAGAGGAGAAACAACGCAGCAGAAGGAAAGAACAGAGATGCATAACTGATACAATAAAAGAACACTGAGATGGACATGCAGATATATAGCAGAAGATCAGAAAGCTCAAGGAGATGCAAGCAGAGAGACACTAATACAGGAGAGCAAAGAAGCATAAAAGAACATTGATAAGCCTGGTAAGCCAATGACAACTATTGAATCACTATAAAAAATTCACAGAAAGCAAAGTTTTATATTCAGGGTGGTTGGGAGGTTCTACGGAGGACTGTTGTCCTCTGAGTGTCAAGTGGGTGCTTGAACACAGGGAGTTGTAGCTACCATCTGGTAGCAACCAAAGAAACCAGGGTGGCAGGGTGGTGCTAGGGAGAACATTGGTTCTCCGTTATTCAGGTTGGTGCCTGTTATCCCCGATATCTAGGGATAACTAGGAGATCATGTCTCGAGGCCCACATGGTCCTAGACATGGAGTACCGAGAGCGGATTGACTTGAGCATGGCCCTGGAGGGCCCATCTTTCTTCTTCTCAGCTAGCTTTGTCCTGTCAGCAGTACCAGCCTCCATCACTACCGGTCTGGACTTGTATCGGAGAGGGCTCTTGCTCCATGAGATAATTGGTCCGAGGTATCATGGTATGTGTCGTATTTGATCGTTATAACCTTCTTATATATGCATTAGATTCCTTTCATTTCGGATGAATGCTTGGATCTTACACTAATCCACTGGACCATTGTTGGAGTGATTGACGGGGCAACTTAGCAAGCCGGTATTCATGGGTTTTGGTTAGCCACCGAGGGGGGTTTGCAGAGCCATCGTCCGCTCCCACCATATTTTCAGTTTTTCATCTTATACCCCGCCCATCCATCCCATTCCCCTAGTCTGGCCATTAGGATGACCTTCCAGGGTACATATTGTCTTGTGGGAAGAAGGGGCTAAAGGCCCAGGGGGTAAA
>JZKD02S1653388.1:137386-147474 GCA_000966675.3 Picea glauca
TAGCTCCACAGGTCAGATCCAGAATGTTTGGGCGTCAACAAGAAGGACATGTAGTGTCGTGAAACTGTCCTCGGCTTCAACCCCTTCTAGCCTCGCAAGTCGCCCTATTTTGATGGTTTGAAACAATAATATATTGAGTGCCTAATTAATCTAGACACACAGTCATTTTCCCTTTCTTAGTTACCCAAGATCCACAAAGTGGCAAGGGGAGGGAATACGAGGTAGAAGGTGGGGAACCAATTCGATTACTTTGCAAAAATGAAACTAAACTAGCCTTCACGATATTGCAAGGTTGGCATAGCCAAGCACAATGCAAGGTGTGGGAACAATTAATTGAATGAAACAACTTGAAATTAAAAAGAAACCTCACAACTATGGCACAATGTGGAGGACAATCCTATCGATTTTGTGCCAAGGTGGGTTAAAAAAAAAAAAATGGAATAAAAAAAACTAACCTAACCACTCAACCTTCTCTTAGTGGGAGAAGTGGGGCAACAATCTTAAGCAAAAATAGAAAATTACTTTTAATCTAACCTTAACGATAATGTATGGATGGCAATGCCAAGCACTATGTAAGGTGTGGGTGATATGCTACACTAAATTACAATTTGCATATTTGGAAAATAAAGTATAGAATGCATGCCCAAGAAACTCTCTTGGGATGCTTACAATGCTTTAGAAGATGAAAGGGGAAGTGGGTTTTGGCACCACAACTCTTGGATGCTTCCTTGAGTCTTTTGGGACCAAAAATTGGTAACAATCCCCCTTAAACTGATGAAAACTTGCAAAAAAAAAAAACAAATTATTGTTGGAAAATGCTAAAAGTACTTGGAACAAGTTTTTTATTTAGTACATAAACATAAATTATTTTATAAAAATATTAACATGAAAAAAAAAATTAGATTGCAATATTAGAGGAGAATAATGCTTAAAATGAAAATGAGAAGAGAAAATAAAAGAATCTTTGGATGGTAGGAAAAATGAATTTCCAGATCTGAAATCCACTTCTCCAAGTCTTTGGTAACCTGCAGATATGTAAATCTTTGCTACAAAAATAAAACAAGAATGTGAGTATATCCAAATGGCTTKCAAAATACTTTCCAAACACAAATAGACACAACCCACAAAGATCTATAGCAATACTACCATAAATCTGTCCCAAGCAAAATACTTTGCTTGGGTCTCCAAGTAAACAATGTAAGCAAAAAAATACCCAAACAATTGTAGCAATATTACCTTAGTCAAAACACCATAACATAGCACCAAGAATACTCCAAATGAACACAAGAGATCCTGCAAAGCTTCAATTTTAGTATCCACAAAATGTGGTTGCAAATACTTGCATCAAGATTACAAAGAAGAAAGTGGGAGAGAGAGAGAGAGGAGAGAGATTTTGGCATAATAGTGTTGCAGTGAGAAAACTGATATCAAAATTAGGAGGGAGGGCTTCATTTTATATGAGGGAGAGCGGAGAGACCCCTCTTGGATGAGTTACAAGTGTCACCCATCCAAGAGAGAGAGAACAAGTCAAGGAAGAGACACTTTTAGGGTTTGGGTAATGAGTTAGGATTTGAGGGGTGAGATGTAAAGGGGAAAAACACCTTTTGACTTGTGATGGGGGTTATTATAAGTGGATTTTTATTTTTCCAACTTACGAAATACATTAGAAAACATTTCCCCACTTGTTTTCTTCACTTTCACAATTTTTGGCTTTTTTAGCCAATTATTTGTTGATTTTTTACTAACTTGGACTCCTCATGGACAATGACCTAGCAAAACTTATCCAATTGAGTTGAAACTTGGTCCAAGGGTATAGGGTATCATAATACATTTTATTTGAGTACTCACACCCCTATGCAAAATCCACAGAGACCAAATTTTTACATTTTACATAAAAAATAATTAAAATTTCCACTTTACGAAAAATTTTAATAATTAAAAAATCCTATCAAAACTTAACGGAATTTCGAAAAACTCTATAACATGTCTAGAATGGTTATTTAAAACATTTATAAACCTTAGTCACCCCTTCGGCTCGATCATTAGAACGCATTTCACCACTTTGGAGGATTATTTGAGTGAAAAACTCAAGGATAATTAAAATCGCCCGTAAGTAAGATTAATTACCTGAGGAAAAAAAACACTCGATGAAAGGAATTCCCTAATGATAAATTCCTAGGCAACTAACTAAATTTTGACACATGCTAACATATTACATTATTTTCCCATGCAGGGGAGCGGACATTCCATGTACATAGAAAGACGTGTTGGGGGAAAAACTACTTTGTTGAGCCATAAGTCTTCAAACATGTTGTACCACAAGGTACATATCTTCATGGTACATGACGTTGACCCCTAGTCTAAATAGGTGGTCAACAAGCCCTAAGTGTCGTTTTCTTTCTTCTTATTTCACTTAGGTCAGGGATCAAAGAGTAGGGTTAAAACCCTAAAGTGCAAACACTTTTGGGCCTTAGGTTTTTAAGCCTAGCAAAGAATGCTTTCACAAATTTGGACGATAAAAACTTGATGAAGGAGAGAAACACTTATGTCTCTTTCCTACGGTTTCAACAAGAGAAAGAAACTTGCAACAAGGTAGCAATTAACACCTTGAACATTAGCAAAAGACAAGAGATTGCAGCAAATTACTTCTCCAAGTTGCTAGACCATTCAAACCCTAGTTGTCGAAATTAACCATCCAAGAGAGCAAAGACATCCACTAAAATCCTTCTCCAAAAGTAGCATAAGTTAAGAGAGAAAAGACAAAAAATAATGGCTTTTTTTTTAAGTTGTCCTCCCACAAGTGTGAGAGGAAGTGATGATGAAAATGAATTGAGTGCTAGTCTTATTTATAAGGAAAACCCTAGCACTCCAAAATTCACAATATGAAAAGTCATGTCTCTTCAAGTGGCATTGACCCCTCAGATTTTCCTTTACAAATGATAAATATGCAAAAAATATACAAAAATGGCCACATGTATGGTGACGTCGTGCCCTCAATGGTGGGATAGGAAGGCCTCTCCAAGGCTATGTGTCATATATTGTGGTGTTGAGGAGAGGTAAGAATGCTACGTCAACTCTCAAAATCGTCATTGGTGTCCAAGTGGCAACAAACCCTATCATCATCCATCAAACCCTAGCATGATGTCATCTTCTAAATGCCTAGCGTCTGAGGTGCAAAGGGTGGCATCCAAAGAGGATAAGGTTGTACATGATCCCTGGGTGTCCTCCAATCATCTCCCTATGCAACATCCTCCATCCAATGCAAGATGGCCTATGGTTGTAGAGCCTAGGGTGTGGGATTTTTGCCCATATTTGTGCCATCATGGCCAAATATGTCAAAGTCAAGCCCATCTATCCATTGTCCAAGGTCTTGAATATGTGAGATCCCATGTTCATGTGTGTCAAGTCACTAGGTGACTCTCTGCTCTGCATCACTAGATGAATCTCTACTCTTGGAGCAAACTAAGGTTTGGAGGAAGATTGATTTCATTCCACAATGGTTAATCAACACATGATTTGATTATGATCTTGGACAAACTGAGTACTCATCTGATCTATCTCCTGAGTCAAGAGGGAAATTGGATCAAGAGCACTACCACTGGAAGCCTTAGTCTTTGTCTCTACCTTGGCATGAGGATATTGAAAAGGATCAACCTTCGAGTCAAGGAGGTTCTCTTTAGTTTTTTCACTATACTCTTTGGCTTGTGCCAAGGTGGTGGGCTTCTTGTCCTTCAGAATGAAACAAAATTGTACATCGGGTGCATTCATGTAAAGGACATGAACAGATGCGGTTGTAGGACGTAGATCTGTCAGTATTTGACTATAGAATCTGTCAAACCTATTGTCAATATCATTTATTTTTTCATTCGCCTTCTTTATCTGATTAAACTGTGCTACAAGCATTCTGTTGTCTTTCTTCATTGTCCATCTGTTCTTGAATAAATTGGAAAGGTATTCATAAGATGCTATGTGATTGTCAGGTAAGCCTCTGAACCACCTCTGAGCATCTTCGGTTAATGATGAGGCTAATAGTTTCATTTCCACATCCTCATGTTCCACTTCTGCATTTTCCACGTCTTGACCCATGGCATAGAGATGATAATCCACAGTGACCGCATTATTTCCTATAAACTTTGGAAACCATTTATGAGACTCTTTCGTCATGGCATTTGGGTATCCGAGAATGGTGGCCATGTTCAAGGGATTGTAGAGATATTTTTCCCAAGGGTGAGCCATTGGAGCAAGGGGAAGGGTACCTTGGAAAAGGGTTTTGACAACGGGAGACTTGAGAGGAGGCCTTTTTCAGTAAACCTTAGAAGGTTTGAATCTTCCTGGGGGAAAATTATTAATGGAAGACGGATTCTGGGAAGGTGGAGTCGCCAGATGAACTTCAAGAGGAGTTCATCAAGGGTGGAAGGGGAACGTCCTTCAAGCGGGGCCTCCAGGAAAGCTAGTGGTAAAGGCTTCGGGATGGTAGCTTGCCAAAGTGTCATTAGGGCACGAAAGAGGATTCAAAATCCTCCCCGGAAACAATGCCAAAATGTTACCGCACAAGTTGTCGGTTGGGAAAATACCGACCCTAACCACAATATGGCGACAACTAGGAGAATACCTACCCACTTTCACCTCAGATAGGTATCCCCATCACTTTAGAGGTGAAGTGATCACTTCAAGGGGAGAATCCCAGGGGACCCTAGGGGGGAAATGAGATGGAAAGTGATACTTATTAGTAGATGACCCTATAGGTCAAGTTGCTAAATGGAAAGTAACTTGGAAATGAGTCTCAGTAGTGGTCAATGGTTGCCAAGAATTTTGAGTACCTGCGGATGACAATCNAGAAATTCTAACATTGGAATCTCACTTGTATAAAAAGATTGTTCATGAACGACCTTATCTTTACCCCAGAGGAAGACCTCAAGACTCAACAAAAAGATTATTGCACCCACAAAAAAATATAAACAAGAAGAAGCATCAAAGAACAATGTTCCAAACAACGTTACCCGATCTTATGGCAAGTAGTAACTCCAAATCAAGTAAGTGATGAAAGTTCTCATGGAATTGTGGAGATTTAGAAAGTAGAGATAAGAGGAATAATTTAAAGCTGATAATCAGAGTAGAAAGGCCCATCTTAGAACTCTTGCAAGAAACTAAGTAGGTGCAAAATTTATTCAATAGTTGAAACACTCCTTTTGGAAAGTTTTCAAAGTTGGTAGCCAAGTGAGCACAAGGATTCCTTTGTGGTATTGATACTCTTTGGGAACCTCATAATCTAGCTCTTGATTGAGAATTAGTTGTGGGTCATTGGATCGCCTTGAGATTCCACAATTGGAATACGAAAGAGAGTTGTTGGTGCTCTATACTTGACTCCTGTTGACCACCTATTCAACTAGGGGGTCAACTCCATGTACCATGAAGATATGCATCATCAGATGCAAACAAGACAGAGACTTTGTGGTTCTACAGGGCAATTTTTTCTCCCAGCACACTTTTTTGTAAATGAAATTTCCGCACCCCAGCGTGAGTTAATAATGTAATAGGTCTGCATGGATCATAGTTAGGTTAATTACCTTAGGATTTCTTCATTAGGAGAGTTCCTTTCACTGAATTTTTTTTATCCTCGGGTTATTAAGTTGGCCTAACTAGCCTTATTAATTTCCCTTGAATTTTTCACTCCCACTATTAATAAATCCTCCAAAGTGGTGAACGGTGTTCTAATGAAGTTATCCTCTGGTAGATAGTTTTTAGGAATGATGTAAATGACCATGTAAGATGGCTCAAAAGGTTTCACGGGATTCCGTTGAGTCTAGATAGGTTTTTTTTAATTAATTAAAATTTCCTAAGGTTGGAATTTTAATTAATTAATTAATTTATGAATTTTTGATAAATATTGTAAAAAATAGGTTCTTGGGCTTTTGATAGGGGTATTGGTGCTCAAAAGAAATGGAATGGCACCCCTACACCTTTGGACCAAGTTTCAACTTAGGCAGACAAGTTTTTTTAGGGTTTTGTCCACATAGGAATCTTAGTCAAATAAAATCAGTTTTAATTGCTAACCCATGACATGGGAAAAATGTCAATTTTGTAATTAATGAGTAAATGGAGTGAAGTAAAAGTGATTAATGATGAGAGAGACACCTCCTAACCTACCCAACCCCTTCCTAACCTTTACACACCCCCTTTACCCACTTATCATTTAAAATCCCCACACCCCTCATGGGGAAATGTGCCCCCTTTCCACGTGAGACTTAGAAACTCACTCTAAAGTGACTTGTGTGTCCCTCTTTTCACACGTGTTCCTTCCCTATGACTCCCACGTCCCACTCAATAGTGTGCTCCACAGGCTCAAGCACACACCTCCTCAAAAGTTCACGCCCCCATTGGAAGTTGCACCCTCTCCCTTTGGAAAAAGTGGAAACATCATTTAGAAAGCGGAAACTAGCTTTTAAAGCTAAGTGTGGGCCTTCTCTTGGCCAATGTGCCCCTTTTGTCTTGCCTCATCACCCTCCACCGTCCAAACTCATCAAACCCTAAAATCCATGTGCCCTCTTCACTTGAGTTCACCTTGGCTTGGATTTTTCACATTTGGCAAATATCCAAGAGGGGTCTCTTTGCCTTCTCAAGCTGTAAATGAGACCCTTCCCTCACTCATTCCTTACCATTCTTCTGAGTATTGTTATGCTACCAATTTCTTTCCATCTCTCTCTCTCTCTCACACATTGTCATCTTGCTTCATTTCATTTGTTCTTGAAGAGCTTGGAGCAACTTTGTTGCTACAACCTCTTCCCTTGGTAATAAAAGAAGATCTTTGGAGGAATCGTGGATTTCAAGACTTTGTCTGGATGTTCCATGCATGTTATGAGGTGATATTGTTATTTCTTTGAATATTTATGTGGGATATTGAATATTTGCTTGGGTAAATTTTGTTTACTTAGCTAAGTCTAGCAATTGTATAGTTGTTGGCTTATATGTTTTGCATGCGCCTATGATATAAACTTTGTTGTGTTATTGATGCATGTTATAGATTATCTATTCTCTTTCTCACATTTTGTTCAAGACTTGCAGTTCATCTCAAGAGGGTTGTTGGGATAGATTCGAGCAAGGATCTACCCTCATCACTCATTGAAACTTCATGAGTTTTTTCCATTTACCTTTTCTGTTCTTACATATTTTAGATTTTGGTTGCTAACTCACTTAGATAGGTCATTTCAATACATTTAATTTCTAGTTTTTATATGTGGGAAATTTTTGTTGCAAAACAAGTTTTTTCTTAACGTTTTGTGAGTGTGTTGCAGCATTTTCAACAGACAATAGCTTGCTGATTTTTGCAGTTTCTCGCCAGGTCTAGGGTGCATGTTGCAATTTTCAGTCAGAACACACCTCCAAGGACCTCCTTTCAAAGTGGTAACAAAATCCTTTCCTTCTCTTTCTATCTAAAGCATTGTAAGCAAGCCCAAAGGAGGGTCCCCAAGCACCTTGCCTTCTCTTCATTTCAGTTTTTCATTTTCAGTTTTAGTTTAGTTTCTTTTCTGTTTTTCTTTCATAGTTTAGCTAGATTAGTTGTGGTATCTTACATGCATGCTAATGGTTAAAATTATCTAGATTAAATTTCACAAAACCAATGCTAGTGTAGGCTCGTGGAGGCATAAGTAAATTCTTTTGTTTTTTCATTATTTCTTTGCATGCAAGCTATCATCTTTAAAGTATTTATATTTCACATGTGCATGCAAACATGGGTATCTTAAAGGCATAAAATAATCATTTTCAAGTTATTTCAAGTTCTTTACGTTTTACATGCAATAAATTCACGATTTAAGAGATTCAATCTTCATAATTTTCAATTTCGGTTTTGGGCCCATTTGGCACCTTTGAGCAAGCACAACTTACAGTAATTCACTCAGACACTTTAAAATACTTAGCCCATAAGCTTAATAACTCATTAGACTTAATAGGAAACCTATACCAACCATATTCACCATTTAAAACGGGGATTAGAGGAAGCAACGGAAGATGATAGGACGGGGACGGTCTCGTGGCGCTCAACGTTCTTTCCAAGAGTACTATTTTTCTTGGGTTGACCTGTGGAGCTAAGGTAGGCCTTGTTGCCATACTTCTTGAGAACCCAACAGTTACTTCGTAATTGGGGGAGGAAAGTATTCGGTTGACACTTAGTTAGGATTGAATCTCACTTAACAACTTTAATCAATCCCTAATCAATCCTTAATCTACAATTTTTGGGCAATCTCACTTACACTTGCAAGCACTACATCTTACAGTTACATTTACATGCAAGTCATTTTTATAAGTTGTGGATTAGTTATCTAAGTGGTTAATTCTATGATTGGGACCACTTTATTGTCCAAGCATATTTCAGTTATATTGGTGTTCATACTTGTGGTGTGATCCCTCAAGAATTTGCACATCCTTCTAGAGGCACTCTCTTGACTGGGTCTTGAGTGATTTTTATGTGTCATTGATAAGCAATCCAATAGAGTAGTGTACCCGAGTTGAGGAGACACTCTATTGCGAGCATGCTTGTCTTGATGTGTTGATGGTTGTCTCATTGTGATTAACTTTAATTCTTGCACATACAAGCAACTAGTTAGTTAGTATTTGTATATCTTTGTATCTATTGTATATCTTGTTTAGTGTAACTTTAGTGTAACTCTTGGATATTCTTTATTGTAATATTGTATCTAGTTGTATCTAACCCTGTTGTAATATTTGTAATCTTGTAACTATTATGTAATTAATCTCCCTTCATTTTAGTTGACCCCTTGCCCAATCTTAGGCACTAGTCTTAGTTGTCCTAGGAAAAGGTTTTGACCGTCATCCTATATTGTTGCATCTTGCACTGTTGCTTTACATAATAGGATAGATTTCCCCCCAACCATTTTAACTAATTGAAACCAACTCCTAGAACTTTAAATCTAAATCTCATCTAGAAACTAGGGTCCACCCCCCTTTGGCTTCCCTAGGAGTAAGCCTAAACGGAAGAGGTTCAAGTCAAAGTGACAGCGTGGGCTTTGAACCTAGGCATTGTGTCTTCGATGACACACTAAGTGAACATGACTTAGCTCATGTTTGCAAGTGTGTATAAGGACGGTAACATATTTGGTGCCATTGTCGGGGATAAGTCATTTATCCTTGGTCAAAACAACTTAACTTATTTTTTTAAGAACTAAACAATAAAAAACTTTAGTCCCTTAAATTCTTTGAACTTGCATTGGTTGATTTCATGTGATTCATTTCCAAGTGGCGACTCCATTGAACAAATCTATCAAGTATATTACTAGGAGCGTTGCACAAGGATTGATTTATTCTTTTCCTGAACTCGAAAAGGTTTATAGGAGGAGGCTATATCATCTTGTTCCTAGGAAACTACTTGAAAGTCTTGGAGAAGAAGCACTCACTGGTATCCAATTCTTGTTCCAAACTAATAATCAACAAACTGTTAATAATCCCACTAATACTCCTAACACAACCATGAGTGTGTTTTTGAGGCCTTTGAATTTCGCAGCAATCCAAGGTGCCCCTCACCAAGTTCCTGAAAAGGCCATTGATAAGTTACCTACTTTTCAGGGAAATAATGCCATTAGTGCCAAGTCTCACATATTGAATTTCCAAATGTGTGTTGAGAGGTATTGTAGGGGTCATAATGAAGAAGATGTAAAAATGACCCTATTTGTGTATTCACTAGAAGGAGATGTTGCTGAATGGTTTACTGATTTTGATCCAGCAAATTTTATCACCCTTGATTCAATATTGGATGAATTTGGGAAGAGATGGGATGATCAGAACGAATATAGATTTCAGCTAGCTGCCCTCACTACTAGTCACAAAAAAAAATAAAACTGTAGAAGAATTCAACACTAAGTTTAATAGTTTGGTGAAGAGTCTTCATGATGATATAAAACCCTCAGATGTTGCAGTCTTGATATATTATATGGAGTCCTTTGAGGGGGAAATGAGGTATTCCTTAAGGGATAAGGATCCTCAAACGTTAAAAGCAGCACAAACTACATCTATCAAAATTGATAAGAATATGCAAGATGCTAGGAAGTCTAATATTCCTGGTTTCAAAAGAAGTT
>JZKD02S1653399.1:0-16477 GCA_000966675.3 Picea glauca
GGTATACACTAATGAATGGTAATCAAGTGGTTTCTACCATGTTTGACTTCAACACATGTATTCACATGGTTAGATTCGTACTATAGAGTGGTGGAGATGAAGACCCTGGATATTTCCTGACAGATTCAGGTTGCATTGGAGTATATTCAGTGTATTGTTGCATAGATCCACATTGTATTTCTGGTGGCTATGTTCAAATTTGAGTCTTTAACACATAGATCCACAGTGTATTTTTGGTGGCTATGTTCAGATTTGAGTTATATCGGCATGGATCCATAGGGTATGTTTCGTGGCCATGACCTGTCTTACTTGACATGGATCTTCGCATGTTGGCATTTATTCTTTGAGTCATTTGTATTATGAGTATGGGAATATCTACCTCAGTTATGATATATTATTGTACTATATTTCCTTGTTTGTTGGCAGGTTTTCGACTGACTGTTCGTTGTTCCCTACACACACTCGACAAAGTATTTTAGCTATCACTATGTTCTAACTTCATACTTTGGGGGGCTCTCTGTTACAGATTATTTTTTTCATCCCTATGATCATTAATGGTGTAAACCTATCTGTTGCCTTCAGAGGGGTCAATGGCCTGAGTTCCTAAAGAGAGAAGGGAGAACTTTTCCTGAGAAAAGAAGTTGCATTTTCCTATGTAAAAACCTTATAAAAGGAAGTTCACAGGTTTCTATATAGGCAGGGTGTGAGAATGGCCCATTCTCGTAGGTTTCACTATAGCTAGGGTGCGAGATGTTCGCAGGTTGCTCTATATCTAGGGTGCGAGAATGCCTACACGTGGAAAAAATGAGCGTTTTCTCGAATCTTCTAGAAGGAGAAACTTCTATGGTGAGGTGGCATCTGAATGGTTTGGATATTACTCACTTTCATGATTTAGTGGGATCATCCTAACCTCCTCACCTTATCCTCTTCAACTTATAAAAGGAGACGAGTTCTCATGGAGAAAGTTATCTTGGGTTAGCTTTGTTGGTTCATGAGTATTTTTTGGTTGGCTTGGAATTATTAGCTTGGTTGGAGTGGCTTTGAGATTTTCTTTGTCAAGATAGATTGTGAATATCATCAGATCTATGCTCTCAGAATTATTGGATTCAAAGTGTGTGGGGAATGAAGGACAGTTGGAAGGGACCTTACGACATCAAGGCCATGGTTGTAATCTCTCTTTCACATTTAATATGATACAGTAATATGATTCTTTCCCATAAAGCTATTTTCACTTTATTGTGTAATTCCTTGATCATACACATAGGTTAACCGCTGAATATATTGTGCTTTCTTCACTTTGGTTGGTTTGTGTTGTCTTGGTCTTGGCTGCACGAGAGAAATGGAGCAAAGTGGGAGCAACAAAGACCATAGGAAGCGATAACAAGGTATTTTCTTTGTTCTTGCCTCCTATTTAATTCAATGGTTAGAATATAGAGAAAGAGTCATGTTCTGTCTTGCTTTTCTCTAGATCCAGGTGGATCTAGGGAGATCATTTTGTGTCCACACTTATGGATTTATCCAATAACAGGATCTACAACTCAATCCTTACATAAGTCCAACCGCCTCCTGGGGCTACACAGCTGCGATACGATGACTCATTTGACAGTGATTTCTCCTTGCTGTTGAGGGAGAGAAGATCTTCAAATTTGGATGCCATGATGAGTGACATAATCGAAGTCAAGGTGAATCTGATGGCATCAGGAAATATCAAACAAAGATTCAACAGATGTGGGAAGAACCCCCAAGGGGATGTGTAGCCATTGAATTCTCAACCCTCAGAGGACAAGTTTGATTTGATGATGAAGAAGATGGAGAAGTTGATAGAAAGAATGTCCCTGGGAAAAAAACCCACCGCCCAAGAATAGCATGACCCCTATCCCAGGAATCAAAAACCTAGAAGAGGTCCAGTCCCATAGATCAAGCAAAGGGAACAAAGATACCAGGCCAACCAACAAATAAGGCCCCTGTTCCAAAACAATTACGTAGAAGAATATTTTTATTAGATGTTCGAAGATCAAATGCATTGCTGTGTTGACAAGGACACACACGTGTTCTTGACAAAGGGATAACATGATCAATACATGAGTGAAAATGATGATATTATATTGAATATGGATGACACACTGTCTTTGGAAATAGAGGAATTCAGTAAAGATTATCACAACTCCATCATGTAGTTCCAAAATAAATACAACCTTAGGAGAAAAAAGGTGTCAATAGAGCCTCAATAGACAAATCCCATAAGGGAGCCTCAACAGACGAATCCCATAAGGAAAACTCCAATGGATATTCCTTCCACAAGATGACTTAAGCAAGACAACCCAACCAAGGAGGTGATGGAAAAAGCAAAGCCAAAGGAGGAAGTTCCAAGGAGAGCGTCGGAAACAAGCCGGGAGACATGCATCAAGGAGGTAGAAAAGGTCTCTCCCCCTTTTAACATTGAGAATAAAATGGCCAAGATTAAAATCTTCATCCCTTTCAATGAACTCATCAAGAAAGAAGAATATTAGGATTAGATTATTAAAACGATAAATATGGGGGGGACTCCAGACACTTTGAACATCCAGGATGATCACCTTGCCATTTTGTTTGGTCCACGTATGGTAGAGGTGGGTGACACTAAGGACACCCCCCTGTTCTATGTCAGTCTCAAGGTCCATGAAATGTCCTTGCATAACACCATGTTGGATTCGGGTGCATCACACAATCTCATGCCCAAAATGATCATGGACGAGTTGGGTTTGGACATCACAAGGCCCTATAAGGATCTTTTTTCTTTCAATTAAAGGATAGTCAAATGTTTGGGTGTGATCAAATATTTGGTTTTTTCATTGGCCCAAATCCCCTCTAAGAGTATGGTTATGGACGTGTTCGTGGCCGATATACCCCCCAAATTTGGCATGCTATTATCTAGGTCATGGGTTGCGAAATTGAAGGGAACTATGCAGATGGACATGTCGTACACCACCATTCCTATCTTTGGCAAGAGACGATTATATAGAGAAGTACTACTGAAACACATGGTGAGAAGTAAGACATAGTCGAATAACCACCCCATATACTCTGTCGACACTGAGATTGGCTCATCCATATTTTACAATGACCTGAGTTTTGAAGAGGAAGAACTCACAACCATCATGATTGTCAAGGACAAAGCCACATGACGAGTAGAAAAGTGCACAAACCCAAGGAACCACATGGAGAATGATATATGGAACATGAGTTTCGATGGAGCCACCAACAAGGAAGGAGTAGGGGACAATGTATGGATATGTCCTCCCAAAGTGGGCAAAAAACTATGCGAATAGAAACTCACTTTCGATTGTACAAATAACATGGTTGAGTATGAGGCATGGATTTTGGGCTTGAAAGTTTTGAAAGAGTTGGGAACAAAGAGGATAGAGGTTCATGGAGACTCTAAGCTCATTATAAACCAAGTGAAAGGCATATACCAATCCAAGCACCCAAGGATCAGAGTGTACACAAACCTAGTTTTGGATAGGATCAGAGCGTACAAAATTTTCAGAGTATAATTTATCAATGATCCTGAGGGGGTAGAATCAAATTGAGGATGCCTTGGCCACCTTAGTCTCAGTTTTTAAAATTATCATTTTTTGAAACACAAAGTATGATATTGAATTCAAACACAAGCCGACGGTGCTTGATAATATCAAGTTTTGGTAGGTGTTAGAGGATGACAAATAGGTGGAGATATTTCTCCAAATGAGCAATAAGTTCGATAATATAAACATTGATGATGAATGTTGTTGCAATGAATATGAAAGCGCATATTCCTGTAGTAAATATGACCCTTTCTAGAACCAAATAGCTGGGAGGGACATAATACAACTAAAGAATAATATCATCACAAAAGAATTAGTTCCATTGGAAAAGTTGTTTGATGAAAACGACGTGGCTAGAAAACCCAAGATCACTGCAAACGATGAGAATGTCGAGGATTGCAATGGACCTAGGAGAATATGAAGATAATCAAATTATCAAAGACACTTAGTGTTATCACTGAAATTTCATCTGCAAATGGTTATAGGAATCCAACATCTTCAAACAACTATGAGTCCACCCATGGACAAAAATTACCAAAAAAACATTTCCAAAAGGTCCAAAACTATAAAACCAGTTATAAAATCAAGATGTGCTATGACTAAACAGGGTGCGTCCACACATGTGCCATCAAGAAACACAGGAAAAATTCACATGCGCACGATGAGCGACTATGGACGCTAAAAGTCNCTTTCAAGTTTCCAAGTTGTAAGAAGAGCTCAATCTTGGGGGTCCAAGAGCCCTCCCTTGGAGGAAGAAGGGACCCAAAGTCCCCTTTCTCTTTGGTGTTTCCTTTTCACTAATACAATCCTTTCCATTGGTTACATGAGTCTTGTTTGTTTCTTGTTCTTATGTCCTTATGCACAATAGTTTAGTTGTTTTGTCCTTTCCTAGTTTAATTCTTAGCTTAGTCTTTTATGTTTATTCTTTTGACCCTTTCCTTTACTGTTGTCTTACTTAGCTAATCCAACTAAGCTTTTAAGCACCTTTGTTTTGATCATTTAAGTGACAAAAGAGGTGCAACAGATTGACGATTCCGCTGGGTAAAGGTATCAATTTTCTACCCCATTTGGGTTATTTTAGCTCTTCTTTTTACTTAATTAACCCGCAGGTACCATAATCGGCCCAAGTCGACCTGCAAAACCTCAAATTCAAATATGAGTTGAGAGAATTCCATCCGATATTTTCTTCACGGTCGTGTGATAGTTGTGTGCAGGTTTATTGGCCCACAGTCGTGCATCGTGTGCACGTTTGCCAAAATCACTGCATTACTCCATGCCTTCTGTGCACCTATGCTCAAAAATATTTTTCAATTCGTGCATTGGCACTCAAAGCGCCTCTGTTTAGTCTGAAACCCGCGCACCTGTGCAAAAAAGCACACATTGTAATTTGTTTATGATCTGTTGAAGGCCCATAGCCTTCCTAAAGATGATTCCATGCATGTTGTAATCTACACCACACTTACATTCCCTCTCATATAAAGGGATTAGTCAAAACACATAGGCACTTAGGGGTTAAAAATCCTTATTTTTCCTCTTTTTTCTTTTTATTTCGCCACATGGATGGCTTGATTTGACTAAAAATTGGAAACATTCTACATCACATATAAAACGTGCATTGGGACTAGAAATTGGATATCAAACATTGAGTATGCTCTTCTCTCGCGCTCCAAAGCGATCTTGAGAATCAGAAAGAGGTTGAAAGACAATTTCATTTCCCTTAAAAATATAAAATCTTTAGGAGTGGACAATAGCCCCCTCGGGACTCNATTTTCAAAACAATAGAAGTTGTCAAATAGGGAACTTTAAATCCTCCAAGTCAAGTATTCCTAACACCATAAGGTAGGGAGATACCCGTGAAGGTTTAAAGGCTGAGGTTCGGTTGTTCTGTGCATCCCCCCTTGAGGCACCCACCTCTTGGATGGGATCCATCCCGTGACCCATTTCTTACATCAAAAGTCTAAATGTCGCACTTTAACCGAGGTACCTAGTGACCAAATTTTAGGACATCTACCCAGGTGGCAATTGTGGGATACAATTGCACCTTGATTGGATTTTGTGTGGCTATTGGGAAATATCACCAATTCTTTTGGGATATGCCCCTTCTACCCCTCATTGTAACTGATTGCTTCATCCTTCACTAGTTTCTCTTTCGGTGGCTTCAGACCCCACTTTCGAGTGCTATTGGAAGGTCCAATGCTATTTTGAGAGGAAGGATGTTACGTCTTTTAGGAAAAGAGCATTTGTTTTATTTGTTCCCCCACGTAGAAAAAATCCACCTATCCACATATATGCTTCTTTATCAAAACACTTTATGTATGATGCACTTCTGATTACATTTGATTTGGATATATATCGTGTAAAGTTCAAAAATTGCAGCAAAGGCTCTTATTTATTTATTTCTCTCACCACCATTCGCACACATTCACTTAGCTATTTAGACATCATATGGGACCCACATAATCCCCGTTGTTCCAGATGCTTGCTAAACCTCCCTCCTATTATAGGGGGAGTTCCTAGTCTTTCCAACTCATCAACTCCACCTTCTCACACTCTTGTGAGTGCCACTATCTTGGGATCAACATTTCTTGGTTCCACCTTACTTGGGTCCAATTCCCAAGGTCCACCTTCCACTTGCTCTCCTTTACATGGAAGCAGGGGGCCAACTTCCTCTCAAGGGGGAAGTACAAACCCACCTAGCCTCCTCCAAGGGTCAGGTACTCATAACACTCATACTATGGCCAGAACTAATCCTACGCCACCCCCCCTTATGCCATATTTAGCCTCCCTCAACATATCGAATCTGACTAAACTCACCAATGATCCCATATTTCACAACCTCGCATGGCTTGCAATGCCTACCAAACTCCCTTCAAACATCCCCAAGTTTGAAGAAAAAGTAGGAGATGATCCTGCCAACCATATCATGACATTTCACCTATGGTGTTATTCGAACAACATCATGGACGATTCCATCTGATTAAGGTTATTTCAATGTACACTCACTGGCCTATCCGAAAAATGTTATGTCGAAGAAAAATTCGGGTCCCATGCGAATTTTGAATCCTTGGCCAAAGAATTTTTGACCTTATTTCAATTACCCATTCATCATGACAATGGTCTTGAACTACTCTCAGATTTCAAACAAACTGCCTCTACACATATTTCCAACCACATCCACAAATGGCGTTGGCGATGTAGCCTCTGCAAGGCTAATGCTACCCCCCAAAAGTGTCTCAATTGTTTCCTCAAATGACTTGTTTCCCTCCTTGCCAAATATGTGGCTGCCACCTTCCCCCAGACCAAAGAAGAGGCCATTAGCAAGACCCAACAGTTCAAAGTCATCTACACCCAGTCCAGATACCTCTACACGGTAGTCCTAGACACCCCAAAACCCATGCCATTTGGCCAAGAAAAACCTGGGATGTCTCACTCAGCAGACAGATTGATTGGTAACAACACACACCACAACCCACTGCCTCCACAACCACCCATGTATGGTTCACCTTAATATCCGTCAGCATATGGAGGAATCCCTTATTATCCTCCTCCACCTTATCAAAAACCATACCTTGTTGCCCTGACTCCACCCAGAAGTGGACCCCCACCGACACCCCTAAACCACCCACCTATCCAACCAAGTGTCGGTACTTCCTCTACCCCAATCTATACCGTAAGCACTAGTGAAAGCGCCACGCCCTCCTATGTGTTGGAGCATAACCCTAAATTACATTAGTTTATACCTATATTAGACTCCTATATCTTGGTTAATACATTCATTTACACTTTATTTCACCTAATTTGGCCACATAGAGAAGAAGGGTGCCTCATCCCTGGATTTTAGGNATTTTCAAAACAATAGAAGTTGTCAAATAGGGAACTTTAAATCCTCCAAGTCAAGTATTCCTAACACCATAAGGTAGGGAGATACCCGTGAAGGTTTAAAGGCTGAGGTTCGGTTGTTCTGTGCATCCCCCCTTGAGGCACCCACCTCTTGGATGGGATCCATCCCGTGACCCATTTCTTACATCAAAAGTCTAAATGTCGCACTTTAACCGAGGTACCTAGTGACCAAATTTTAGGACATCTACCCAGGTGGCAATTGTGGGATACAATTGCACCTTGATTGGATTTTGTGTGGCTATTGGGAAATATCACCAATTCTTTTGGGATATGCCCCTTCTACCCCTCATTGTAACTGATTGCTTCATCCTTCACTAGTTTCTCTTTCGGTGGCTTCAGACCCCACTTTCGAGTGCTATTGGAAGGTCCAATGCTATTTTGAGAGGAAGGATGTTACGTCTTTTAGGAAAAGAGCATTTGTTTTATTTGTTCCCCCACGTAGAAAAAATCCACCTATCCACATATATGCTTCTTTATCAAAACACTTTATGTATGATGCACTTCTGATTACATTTGATTTGGATATATATCGTGTAAAGTTCAAAAATTGCAGCAAAGGCTCTTATTTATTTATTGCTCTCACCACCATTTGCACACATTCACTTAGCTATTTAGACATCATATGGGACCCACAGAATCCCCGTTGTTCCAGATTCTTGCTAAACCTCCCTCCTATTATAGGGGGAGTTCCTAGTCGCCAACTCATCAACTCCACCTTCTCACACTCTTGTGAGTGCCACTATCTTGGGATCAACATTGCTTGGTTCCACCTTACTTGGGTCCAATTCCCAAGATCCACCTTCCACTCGCTCTCCTTTACATGGAAGCGGGGGGCCAACTTCCTCTCAAGGGGGAAGTACAAACCCACCTAGCCTCCTCCAAGGGTCAGGTACTCAGAACACTCATACTATGGCTAGAACTAATCCTACGCCACCCCCCCTTATGCCATATTTAGCCTCCCTCAACATATCGAATCTGACTAAACTCACCAATGATCCCATATTTCACAACCTCGCATGGCTTGCAATGCCTACCAAACTCCCTTCAAACATCCCCAAGTTTGAAGAAAAAGTAGGAGATGATCCTGCCAACCATATCATGACATTTCACCTATGGTGTTATTCGAACAACATCATGGACGATTCCATCTGATTAAGGTTATTTCAATGTACACTCACTGGCCTATCCGAAAAATGTTATGTCGAAGAAAAATTCGGGTCCCATGCGAATTTTGAATCCTTGGCCAAAGAATTTTTGACCTTATTTCAATTACCCATTCATCATGACAATGGTCTTGAACTACTCTCAGATTTCAAACAAACTGCCTCTACACATATTTCCAACCACATCCACAAATGGCGTTGGCGATGTAGCCTCTGCAAGGCTAATGCTACCCCCCAAAAGTGTCTCAATTGTTTCCTCAAATGACTTGTTTCCCTCCTTGCCAAATATGTGGCTGCCACCTTCCCCCAGACCAAAGAAGAGGCCATTAGCAAGACCCAACAGTTCAAAGTCATCTACACCCAGTCCAGATACCTCTACACGGTAGTCCTAGACACCCCAAAACCCATGCCATTTGGCCAAGAAAAACCTGGGATGTCTCACTCAGCAGACAGATTGATTGGTAACAACACACACCACAACCCACTGCCTCCACAACCACCCATGTATGGTTCACCTTAATATCCGTCAGCATATGGAGGAATCCCTTATTATCCTCCTCCACCTTATCAAAAACCATACCTTGTTGCCCTGACTCCACCCAGAAGTGGACCCCCACCGACACCCCTAAACCACCCACCTATCCAACCAAGTGTCGGTACTTCCTCTACCCCAATCTATACCGTAAGCACTAGTGAAAGCGCCACGCCCTCCTATGTGTTGGAGCATAACCCTAAATTACATTAGTTTATACCTATATTAGACTCCTATATCTTGGTTAATACATTCATTTACACTTTATTTCACCTAATTTGGCCACATAGAGAAGAAGGGTGCCTCATCCCTGGATTTTAGGNGAACTATGTGGTCTCCCTTAGCTTATGACACATATTTTAGCTATTTCTAGCTTTTTTTTACTAGAATTTCTATGTTGGAAATTCTATATATTCACCTCCTCTTTTCTTTTTGAGAATGGTTTCTCATGTATATTCATTTTTTATTAATATAATTCTTTGATTTATGGGGCAAAAAATTTCTCTCATCTCTTGAATATCAACAAATTGCATGTGTTCAATTTAACTAGAGTTCTAGATCTATTGGGGTTTATGCAAGAATTCGACATGGTATCAGAGCTAGATTGAATCTAATGGATTGCACAAGGTTTTATTTGCAGGTATAGATCATTAGGAGGCACATAAAGTAGAAATGGATCATCTCTCTTAGCCCACAAAACTCATTCTAAATCCTTTCAATTACTTTGAATGAAAGATAGAGGTCTCTCTTCTCCTCTGAAGCAAAGGGCTTTATTGGGTAACAATGGGAACGAAGAAATAACCGGCTGTTACAATGGAGAAGATAAAGTATTTCAATAATTTAGATAAAGCAATTGGGATGATATGCCTATCAATTTCCAGTGGTGTCCTCTTTCATGTCAATAGAGCCACTACTCCTGATGTGGTCTGGACCACATTGGAAGGACTATTCGGCAAGCAGGATGCAATGAGAGTGCATCAACTGGAGAATGAACTCATATCCCTAAGTACAATTAATTTCATAAACCTGCAAGAATTATTCACCAAGTTCAAATACCTCCTCATTTAACTTAATGCATGTGGAGTCACGAAAGAAGAAGAACAACTCATCCTTTCAATTCTCTCAAAATTAGGCCCTAGATATTCCGTATTTGTGTTGTCTTTTCAAGCATCTAAATTGACTCAGGAAAAATGGAAAATTCCTCCATTGAATGATTTCATTGCAGCATTGACTCAAGATAAATCTAAGTTAGTCCAAATGGGTGCCATAAAGTGTTTCAAGAACCAAGCACTTGTGGCTACTAATGCTCCAAAGAGCAGTGGAAAAGACAAGAACAAAGGAACGGGTAAATTTTCTCAATCGAAGAAGGAGAGATCTGCACAATCTTCAGATAACTCTTCTAAGACTAAGGGTAAGAAGAATAAGGAAATAACACTTTGCAGCTACTATTTCAAAGGTTTTCATCCTGAAAAAAATTGCATGAGGAAGACTATCAATGACATGGCTAAGCAATTGCAGCAACAAAATCTCATGGTGCTTGAAAATCCAAAGAAGAAAGATGATAACAGAACGGGAGGGAGAGCACGATATGGTCATGATTTAATGGTTGTCACATCCACTCCATCATCTCAGATCATTGATTCAGGTGCATTGAACCATATGGCTACATCAAAATAGAATTTTCCTCCATCGAAGAAAGCACCAGTTCCCCAATTTACTTGGGAGATGCCATACCCACAAAGGTGTGTGGAGAAGGAATTGTTGATCTTGAAGGGAGCTGCTTCAAAAATGTGCTTCATTTTCCCTCTCTGTATGAAAATATTCTATCGATATATCAGATCACTCATTCTGGATCTGGAAGGAAGGTGGAGTTCACTTTGGACTCTGCAGTGATTACCGACATTTCCACAGGCTCACAACTTGCACATGAAATTGCAGATCACGGTTCTCGTTTGTATTTCTTCTCCCACTTTGTTCCTAAATCTATTAGCACTGTATTTTTGTTACAATATAATGATATCATCAGGTTATGGCATGAAATATTTGGCCATCTAAACTATAATTACTTGGATCAACTCAACAAGGAAAACATGGTAGAAGGATTGCCAGCTATTAAATTCACAAGCGGTGTATGTCAAGGATGCATTCTTGGCAAACATCCAGAGAAAAAGTTTGACAAAGGGAAAGAATAGAGAGCTTCTTCACCTCTTGAGCTGATTCAAAGTGACATCATGGGCCCATTCCCACAACCTTCAATCAGTAAGGCTCGATATGTACTCACCTTCATAGATGATTTCTATCGCTTTACTTGGGTATTTGTTTTTAAATTAAAATAGAAAGTATTTGGATGCCTTATAGAATTTAAAGCACTTGATGAGAATGGGTCTGGGTGTAAGATTAAGATACTACATACTAATAATGGGGGGGAGTATGTCAACAAATATATGAAGAAACTTTGTATTGATGCAGGTATACAACTACAACACACAGTGCCATATACACCACAACATAATAGTTTTGCGGAGAGGAAAAACCGGTCCTTAAAAGAGATGACAAATTGTATGCTACAGTCGAAATAATTAGCTCCCAAGTTATGGGATGAAGCTATTAGTTGTGAAGAATACATTCAGAACCAATTTCCTCACAAATCACTCAAAGGCACCACTCCTTTTGAATGTTGGACCGGTAAGAAACCGAAAGTGTTGCACTTTCTTATTTTTGGTTCACGAGCATGGGCTCACTTTTCGACAGATAAGAGGAAGGATTTGGAGCCTCAAAGTGTTGAATGCATATTTTTTTTATATCTTAAAGGTGTCAAAGGATATATATTTTTGGACTCTCACACTGAAAAGTTCATTCTAGCTCGAAGTGTGAAGTTTGAAGAAGAATCACTGCATAATTTTTCAGAAGACCCTGCCGAGGAACCGCTTGTTGTCATTGATGAGGAGGAGTCAGAAAATTATTCGAGCAATTTAGAGAATCCATAAGAGAATAATTTTGGGTCTGATACAGAGGATGAGGATTAGTTCATGGCTTCTCCAACTCATTTTCCAACTTGGGAAGAGAAAACCCTACAAGATGCGGGTGAACTAGTCGGTGATCCTGAGGATACAAGAAGAACTAGATCACAGTTTTTTGGTGCTCCTCAAGCCCTGGATACCATAGAACATTTACTACCCATACATTTCTATATGCCACTTGGTTCATATCCAATATCACAGTCTGAGGCTGCTGGAAACCCACTCTGGGAGGTTGCCATGGATGAAGAGTACTCTGCTCTTATGGACAACAACACATGGGACTTGGTTCCACTTCCAAAAGGAAGAAATATTGTTTGATGTCGATGGATATATCAAATGAGTATTGATACATATGGTGAGATAAGAAATTACAAAGCTTGACTAGTCTCAAAAGGATACTCACAAGTACATGGCATAGACTACACAGAGACATTTGCACCTGTTGCAAAAATGGACTCCATTCGACTAGTTTTGACCATTGTCGCTTCTCACAGATGGGAAGTTCATCACATGCATTACATATGTGATCTGATCTGTGACAAAGTCATTTCACTATAGTACTTCCCCATAGAGAAGCAGGTTGCAGACATCTTCACCAAGTCCTTCACTGAAAAGAAATTTTAAGAACTGAGAGCTATGCTTGGAGTGGTGGAGACAACTGAGTAGGTCACTTTTGGCCACTTAGCATTTTTTTTCCTCTTTTGGTGGGAGGGGGTTTCCCACAAGGTTTTCCCTCTTTCCTCTTTTCATCAGGATTTATTTTATGTAATGAGTACCTAAAATGGCCAAGTTGTCGGGACTCAAATTTTTTTGTCATTACAATTAGGCTTAAGGGGGGGTGTTGGAGCATAACCCTAACTTACATTAGTTTATACCTATATTAGACTCCTATATATTGGTTAATACATTCATTTACACTTAATTTCACCTAATTTGGCCACATAGAGAATAAGGGCACCTCATCCCTAGATTTTAGGGAAAACTGCTAATTTTAGATCAAGACTCAACTCCCGGTTCTTGATTTTCTTGATTTATTCTTGATTTTATTGATTTATTCATGATTTATTCCAACTCCCCCATGAAAAAAATCATCTATTATTGGGGAATGCACACCTCCTCTTTGAGTGAGAGATTTATTCCTTAATTAATGATTTTTTTCGTTACTATTATTAGTAACTACTATTTCGGGCCAGTTAAGTGAGTTGGAACTGCTTCTCTTGTCAGTTAAGTGATCTTAAGTGAGATAATGTGAATCACTTGAATATTTTGGAAATTAATGAGTGTGTGACATGTATCTTTAGTGTTATAGGTCGAACTATGTGGTCTCCCTTAGCTTATGGCACCTATTTTAGCTATTTTGAGCCTTTTTTGACTAGAATTTCTATGTTGGAAATTCTATATATTCACCTCATATCTTATTTTTGAGAATGGTTGCTCATGTATATTCATTTTTGATTAATATAATTCTCTGATTTATGGAGAAAAAACTTTCTCTCATCTCTTAGATATCAACAAATTGCATGTGTTCAATTTAACTAGAATTCTAGATCTATTGGGGTTTCTGCAAGAATTCTACACTGTGTACCTTATGGAGCATCGCCTCAACATAATCCACACTTTCCATTTTCTAGGCCCCCATGGGCTATGGATACACCATAAGGACCACCACACATTGGGGTTAATTTTGTTCAACCCTCTCCCATTCAGAAATATCAAAATTTTGAACAGCTGAACACAAAAAATCCACCCCATCAATCGAACAATACCAGAAAGAAAGGAAAAAATCAAAACAATAATAATCCAGGACCAGGAGGAAACCAAAACCAACTCCAGCAGAACCATTCTTCCAGAGGAAACCAAAACTAGGGAATCAAAACCCCCAAGGGGGGAATAATAACAAACGTCAAGGAAGGAACAACAAAAATGTTAATACCACCTTCCCTTGTGCCCTTTGCGGTGAGTTTGGTCACTATACTCACCATTTCCCCCAAATCACTGACTTTAAATAGAAGAAAGATTATGTGAATGGACCATGTCCCCCAACACTGCTTGCACCTCAGCAGGCCACACAACCATATGTACAACAACCACCCCCAACTATACTACAAAACCCCATCCCACACCAAGGGGTCATAAATACCTAACCAAACATGAATCCTACCCCACCACAGTTAGGACAGTATCCCAATACGGGCACCTCTGTCGATCACACTATTCTCCTTACCAATGAAGAAGAAGTTCTTCTACAAACACTCAGTCGTCAGTATAGAACACCACCTGAATCTTCTCCCACCACCTCGGAAGAAATTCCAGTCACGAAAAGACCCCCTCTCATAATTCCTCGCCCTAATACTGAAACCTCCCTTTGTATTCCTTGCATCCCATTACACAGGAATGCCTACAATCCTCAAGCTAGGGCAGCTCATAATTATAATTTGGTCGATGACTTGGCACAATCCCCAAATTCCATGTTAGTCTTAGAGGTCCTTCAAACTTGTCCCACCCAGCGGAAGTCCATACTTTCCACCTTGGAAGCAGTCAACCCGACCGATACCTGACTCATCACGTTTGACCTCAACAGTGGAGAACCTTGCCTCCCTACTCTTATAGCTTTTCAAATCCCTGTAAAAATTCAAAACATTACAGTTCACCAATGCATCATTGATGAAGGCACATCCACCTGTATCATGTCCAAATCCATATGGTAGAAACTTGGTTCCCCCAAACTCATAACATCTTCCATTACCTTAAGAGCCTACGATGGTAGACCCTCATCCCCTGAAGGACTCTTCCAAAATTTCCTCGTCAATCTCGGGGGAAAAATCATTCTGATTGACATTGAGGTTATCGACGCCCCACTTGACTAAAATATCTTGTTTAGTCGTAGCTACATGTATGCTATGAAGGCCATCGCCTCTTCTGTATTCTAAACCATGATGTTTCCCCATAATGGAAAGATCATTACCATCAATCAAGTATCACATTACGATCCTAACCCTTCATCCAAAATCAATAACATCCTCCCTTTTATCCACACTAATGCTGATGTCTATCCACTCATTGCGATGGGCCACAAAATCTTCAAAGACCCATCCTTGCTAGGGACCTACCACAGAGAACCACCGCTCCTCCATCCCTCTGCATAGGTATGTGTCATATCCTCCAATGGAATGACAACTAAAACTAACCTCCCTTCCACCAAGGCCTCTTTCATCCTTGACATCCCACTAGTCACATAACTTCTCCCTCAGGAATCCCCTAGAAATATTTTAGCTCGACCCATTCCTGATCTTCCCCAGGGCCAGATATCGGTTTGGGAAACCATCCCCCAAGCCCTTACCCAAATCCATTTATTTTACCCCCCACCAGGTATATAAGCTTTCCAGGTCCCTGCAATGCTTACCCTTCCTAATATGGTGCTGGAAATCCTAGTTTAGTATTTACATCCACCTGAGAGGGTCCCTCAACCATCCCTCCCTCCCCAAATAGAAGGAATCCTGATGCAGATTCCCATACTCACTCCTACCATACCCCCTACACGCCCACTCACTAACGCCCCTACTACATATGGGGGCAGGTGAAAGAATAAGGAACCCACAACTTCACTTTCTCCCCGTGTCCAACCTCCTTGCACACTATGCGAGAAAGATGCACACCCCACCAACAAATGCCCATCTCTCCTCGAATTATGCAATCTCATCCAACTCCCTTGAGCACAACCACTGCTCATCACTTCCTCTAGTATTGCTGCTATCTCACAGAGCACAAGTAACAAACGACTGCAAACCAAATTCGCATGCACCATATGTTCAAAATATGGCCATTACACACACCATTGGCCAGCGCTACCTCAATTCTGACAGACACTAACAGATATACGAAAAATATTTTAGAAAACACCCACCTCAACTCCTATCATTGACATCCATTATGTCACAACCTCAGTCAACAAACACATGAGATTCCCTTTCTCTCTATGTGAATCACTTGACCATTTCACATATCAATGTCCTATGATCATTGAATAAAGGTGTCATCAACTGGCCCCTATTCAAAATCAAACCCGCCCTCCTCCAACAGACCCGATAAATTCCCTTACCCCATAAATTGATATGGTTCATATCTTCCCACTAGAACCTAAGGCACTCCCTTCTCCCCCTTGCTTCCTAGATGATTTATATGAGGAGTGATCTGAAAATAGAAGGCTAACTTGTTATGCTATGCAAGCACCCCTACTTCATTAAAATAAACTTTACAGGACCTTGCTTCATGTGTATAAAAATGCAATATAAACTTATG
>JZKD02S1653399.1:36664-50172 GCA_000966675.3 Picea glauca
TTATGTTGGAATGGATTTCTTATGTTGGGCTGGATTTATGAGGAGATCCGGATTTGGCATTGCCAGAGGATGCTCAGTGGGGTGACCTTGGTAAGAAGTACACACATTTTTTTCTTTTTAAATGTTTTTGTAAATTTTTATCATATTCAAATGTTTTTGTTTTATATGTTCATCCAAAGACTAATACAAAATCATTTGTTGATAACACAGATGTTGGACCTTACAAACCTCCCGACACTTCTCCCATCCAACGGCGAGGAGAGGTAGTGACAACACCATAGTATGCTGAGGATTACCAAGTGGTGGAACATAATCTAGAGGGCCTGACTGCAGACATTCTAGACATGATTCTGGAAGAGGTTCCACGATGCGATCAACGTCATACTGTAGGGGTATCAACATCTATGAGTCGACTGCTCCGTAGGGTTGCTAGGGAATTCGTGTGTTACCATGAATTTCATCCATGACGTCACTTTGTAGAAGCTATAAACTTCAATTTTTTGACATTTTGGTCTTCGGACAAACTTTTTGTAAAAACTCTTTTATATCGTTATATATATATAGACGCCTTCTATTGGTTTGCTTTTATATTGTTTGAATTTTGTTGTGTTTGACTTATAAATGATTCAAATTTTTGTCCAATACATAATTAGCCAATGCATTTATTAATGTATTTAGACATCTAGGAATATTTTGATATTCAATGTGATCAAAATAACGTTCCAAGAGGCGAATTTGAAAATACACCCGTAACAAAGTAGGAATTCTAATAGAGTAGATATTACTTAACTGTAGTACTACCAGCTGCGAGTCAAGTCGCACAACCAAATGACGAATTTCGAGCGAGATAGAATCAACCAATAATTCAATAATGGTGCTATACTCTGCAATGTTGTTGGTTGCATGGCCGAGGTACACACCTCGTAAAGATACAAGTTCGTTTGTTGGGGTATAAATTTCCCACGCAGGGGAAGCAAGGTTCCGAGTACTATATCTAGCACCATCAACAAAGCCAATATAGGGTAGCGAAGAATCCGACATCTGAAAATCAAACACAACGTCACATAAGGGCAGAAACCAAATAACAACAAAAGAAAACTATAGTAACACACACAAAGTATGATACATTACAATACAGGTACTTGTGCACAAATGATTTATGCATAGTACTTCTTCAAGTACAACCCATTTCTGGGTTCACTCAAAGGAATACCATCGTAATCGACCAACTCATATGCTCCCTTTTCCAAAACTCGACGAGCAATATAAGGACCTTGCCACAATGGTTCGAATTTCCCAGCTCCTAAAAAATCTCGATCCTGTTCATAGAGAAGAACAAGATCACCTTCAGAGAAAATGTGAGGCTTGACATGATTGTCATATTGGGCCTTGAAACGCTTTTTCTGGGCTTCTATTACTAGAGTGGCATCACGTCGAGTTTCGTCTAATCACATAAGATACAATGGGCATTCTTCTTCAGCAGAAGTGTTGCGTAGGAGTTCGATAACTAGTTTCAGAGAGGGTATCTCAGATTCTATAGGAAGAATGGCTTCCACACCATAGACTAACCGAAAAGGAATAAACCCAGTAGAGGACTTGACCAATGTTTGGCACACCCACAATGTCAAAAACAACATTTTGTGCCAACTTGTTTTATGAATTCCTATCATCCGTCGAAGCATAGTTATGAGAACTTTGTTGATGGCTTCGACCTGGCTGTTAGCTTGTGGATAATAGGGTGTTGATTTATCATGGTGAAGACCCAATTTCTCCGTAAGTTTAGACATCATAAAATTCCTAAAGTGGTTATCGTGATCAGTGACGATAGCTTGGGGAACAACAAAATGAGCTATAATGTGATTAAAAAGAAACAAAGTTGCAGTCTTTCCAGTATTGTCGAATGTCGACATCGCCTTGGCCCATTTTGTAAAGTAATCAATAGCTACAATGATGTAACCATGCCCCCCGGCTGAGTGAGGGTGACATGTCATGAAATCGATGCCCCATTTCGCAAAAGGACCAAATGAGACCACAGGATGAAGAGGAGCAGGATGTGAACAAATTTTCTGATTGTAGGTCTCGCAAGCATGGCATTTCTGAATGGCAGTAATGCAGTCATTAAACAAAGAAGGTTAAAAATACCCTGCACGTAAGATCTTCTGGGCAGTAGCATACCTAGACATATGACCACCACATGCTCTGGAATGGCAGTCATTCAAATATTTCTAGGCTTCGTCAAATGTTAGACAACGTTGAAAAACAGATTCAATTCCCCAACAGTAAAGAGTATCCCCGAGGATAATGTATTGACGAGATTGATAGTGTATGTGGTGTCGTTCAGTACTAGACAAAGCAGGCTAGAAAGTCTGGGTTTGGAGATATATAATGATATCCCCATACCAAAGATCATTAGTGTTAATAAGGAAAAGAGATTCATTGGGTAATGAATCAACTGCTACATTTTCTGTGGTAGAGTGAGGAAAATCGCATATCAACTCAGCAAAAACCAAGGATTTCTTGGACTTGGCACGATCAAATTCCAAGTCAAACTCCTGGAGTATGACAATCCATTTGGATTATTTGCCCCCTAGTAATTGAAGTGTCAAAATATGTTGCATAGGGTTACAATGAGAAATCACCGTAGTTTTCTGTGAGAGGATATAGTGCCAGAAGCGTTGAACAACTTAAACGACAACCAAGGCCAGTTTTTCATCATGTTGATACTTGATTTCAGTGGGTGCGAGACTTAGAATCAAGTAATAAGCAACATGTTCGTCATGCACATCATCCTCCTGGATAAGAACCATGCCAATAGTGTACTCCGAGGCAACAAGATAAAGGAAATAATCACAACTATAATCAGGAGGAAAGAGAAGCGGAGCTCGCGTGAGGGACAACTTCAAAGCTTCAAAAGAATTGTTGGCAATGGTATCCCATATGAACTGTGAATCTTTCTTAAGTAGCCGCGTAAAACCACAAGTGATCTCGGTGTAATTAGGGATAAAACGATGAAGAAATTTTTCTTTCCCCTGCAAACTTTGCAACTGGCGCAGTGTAGAAGGAGGAGGGAGATTAAGGATCGCCTCAACCTTAATAGGATCCACCCGGATCCCTTGACGCAAAACAATAAAACTGAGAAGACGACCAGATTCTACATAGAAAACGCACTTATGAGGATTTAAACATATCCGGTAGAACCGAAAGCGAACAAAAATGGCGCGAAGGTGAGTAGGGTGATTGACTCTACGCATAGAATGAGCTGGTAAATCATCCAAATAGGGTTGAACGATATGCTTTATATCATGAAAGGTGTAATACATAGCGCGTTGAAAAGTGGTTCCAACATTCTTAAGTTCGAAAGGGAGTTTCCTATAGGCAAAAGTACCCCAAGGACAAATAAAGGCAGTCTTATGTTGGTCCTCAGGAGCAATGCTAATTTGATTATAGCCAGAGAAACCATCCATGAGCGAGAAGATTTCACTTCCAGTGCAGTCATCAACAATCTGATCGACGAAAGGGGTAGTAAAGTTGTCCTTGGGACAAGATTTATTAATATCCCTATAATCAACACATACACAAATACTGCCACCTTTCTTGTCAATTGGGATAGGATTGGAAACCCATTATGTAAGAGCCACCGAATAAATACAGCTGGCTTTCAAAAGCTTTTCAACTTCGAGCTTGATAGCAGCCTCTTTACATGGGTGAACTAGACGAAGGTGTTTTCGAACGGGTTTAGCGATGGGGTATGCCTTTATTTCATGTACAACAATTGCAGGGTCAATACCTGGCATCTCTTCATAGATCCAGGCGAAGATGTCACGAAATTCTTTGAAAATAGACGTATAGGTGACAATTTCGTCGGAAGAACATGAAGCTTCAATATGGACATTTTCAACAATCCCAGGTTTTATGGATATGTCAATGGGAATCGTGGGAGAGATATTACTGAGGTTCCCTTGGGCAAACACATCATGTGCAGACCCGGGAATGGTCAAAATGACAACAACGGTCGACGAAGTCGAAATCCGTTGGTAGTTCTCAAGAGTCCGTTGTTCCAGAAAGAGTATGGAACGATGATGCCCATCATCTCAAGGGGTGTCCTCCATGACGGAAATGATCATCTCGTCAGTGGGAAAAATAACATGAAAAGGATTGGGAGACAACTCATCAAGAGAGGGGGTAGAAGGTGTTTCCAATTGACTAGCTTGATAGGTGTATTCAACCGGACTTAATGACATTGCGTCATCGAAATGAAAATGATCTCCAAGGTCAGGGACTATCCAAGGGTCAGAAGACGCAGGAAGTTCGTGAGGCATGGTGGAAATCATGTTGATAGAAGCAACTGACGGGCATGGAACATCAAGTGGTGGAATGGGGAAAGTACCCATAAATGAGGAGTCTTTTAAAAGGCCGAAACCGACGTTCTCATAACCCAGCGGGGTTTTAGAAATAAACGGCACGTTGCCAGTATGAGTATCGAAATTGAAGAAGGAAAGTTGGTCAACGGTAACAACCTTTCCTTGATGAGGGAAACGTACTACACAGAAAAGTGTTGACACAACGACGCAGATGGAATCGATCCAGCTGCGGCCAAGCAGAAGATTATAATCAAGGGGAGCGTTGAAGACTTCCACTTCAACTTGGACCGTTTTACCTTCTAATGTGATAGGCAACGAAGGGAGAACACCGTAAGGCTTAAAACCAGAGCCATTGAAGGATTTAAGAGTGTTATGAGATTCATTCAAAGGAGGAGAGCCAATGTCTTTCCAACAAGTAAGAGACATAACACAAGTCGAGGCACCCTCGTTGATAACAGTTCAACAAATATTCTTTTCAGAGACAACAACTTGGATTTGAAACACGAGTTGAGAGGGTAACCTTGGAATGTTATCTTCCAAGTCAAAGACTATTAAATTCATATCTATTGGGTCAATTCTATCTATATCTTTCAATAGTTCCTTTCGTTGTGCAGGACAAGACTGAAGGACTTCAAGGGCTGACATCGCTGAAGGTGTCTAGGCCAGATCTTCAACAATGTTGTAGTTCTGGGCCGCACGAGCATGAGGATTGAAAGCTAATTTTTGAACGACACCCTTAGGAGGGGGTCGCAGAATGATGTCGAGGCTCGATTGTTCGAGATGAAGAGGACCGTTAGAAGGTGGAGTCACTGGAGAGGGTTGTACCAAAGCAGGAGGTAAATTGTTAACCTTCTCCTTAGATGGAGAATAATATTTGGCTCGAGTCGTAAGTGCAATGATGTTCTTCTTAGAATCACTAGTACACATCAAAACATATGATGTCGTAGAAGAGGAGGGTTGGTTTTGAATGACCAACTGAGCCTGTTGTTGAGATGGGAAGGGTTGGGACAAGACAACTAGTGCAGGTGGTTTTAGGGTTCCTTGAAGGAACTTGGTGACCTCAGCACGTCGTGGAAAATCCTTCGTGTAATGATCATCACCACAGATAAGGAAAGGGTATCGTGGTTTGATCTTATCTCGATCTTCAACAAGAGTGGTTTTGGGTTGCTTTGTTTGATTATTATTTTTTCCCTCCTTATTCTTACCTCTCCCCTTTTTAGATTTATGTTTACCGGCTGGGGTAGATTGGACAACATTTACCTTAGAAGTTTTGCCGGTGGGAGTGGCAAGAGACGGAGCATTTTGAACATTAGAAGAAGAAGATTTAAGGTTTGTTCTTGAAACAGAATGTGATTGGGCTTGGGCAGTACCAATCACACCGTTAGCTGCATGCGAGGCAGCTGGAGTAGTTGAAGTGTTGGAAGTATTAGGACGAGGTAAATCTAGTAGTAAATCATAAAGAGTTCATGTCTGTGAGTAAACAATATCAAGATATTGAGCATGACTTATAGCCTTCTCTTCCGTGACGACACCACCCATGGAAATCTCCTTGCCGATTTCGTTCACAAAGGATTTTGTAAACCATTCTGCCAGTAACTGATCGGGGAGCTCAAGTTTGATGAGACGTTGTCTCCTTCGCCACTCATGGATATGATTAGATATATGAGTGCCTTTACTTTGTTTGAAGGAATTCAAAATCTCAGTCCTCGTATCATAACGGATCGATAACTTGTAATGCGTAAGGAAAGCCATAGCTAAAGTGTTAAAATCAGAGAAAAAACCTCGTGGAAATTCAATATACCACTTCACAGCAGAACCAGTAAGGGTTCGTTGAAAAAGACATAATCGAACAGAGTCATCCATCAACGAGTTGGATGAACACCATAGGTGAAAAGTCATAACATGATTGTTTGGGTCCTCTCTCACTTTACCGTCGAATTTAGGAATGTCTGAAGGGAGCTTGGCTGGAATAGTAGGCCATTGGGGAGAGTGACGAATAGGATCATTTAAAATCCTAGTCAAATATGGAAAATCCAAAGTAGCAAGAAAAGGTAACTGTCGATTCACTTGTGGGTACTAGTGGCTTTGGGGTGGAAGCCCTGTAGGCAAACCAGTAGGACAATAAGCAGTCTGCACATTATGAGAAGACCTAGGCAGATTTGGTGGTGGTTGTAGAGGATAGTAACTCGAGGAATTGTAACCTTGAGTGGAGACATGAGTTGGAGAATTCATACCCCAAATAGGATTGGGTATACTTGGATATGGTTGGCCTATAGTAGGGACAGGCAACTACTGCCCCCCAGTCGTTTGAGGAAGATTTTGTATCATCTGATTCTAATACTGGGCCAAAGCAGGAGGTATATTTTGTCCAAAAGGTGGGGTTGGTACCCCTATCGTAGGCAGAGTTCCAAACGGATGTTGTGTCACAATCGAAGGTTGTGTAGTAATTGGAAAGTGTCCGGTAAGAGGAAATGGAATCGTACCACCTTGTACACCAATGAGAATCTGCAAGTTTGGTGTAATGGACGGGATAGTGCCACTAGAATTAGGATTTCCAGAAGGAAATTGAGGGAGTGTCGAAATAAAAATGGGAATAGGGTGCCCGGGAAAAGAAGGACCACTAGGAGTACCAGATGGGGTTTGTGGAGGTGTTGGAATAGAAGTATTCAACAAAGCATTCAATGCATGGTATCTGGGTGGTAGTGTCGGAGTGACATTGGGCGTTAGCTGTGTGTTTATAGGAGAAAGACCAGCTATAGTGAACCCGGTTGGGACACTCGTAGAATTTGTGAGATGGGCCATCTCAACAGGGAGAGTAAAGTGATTAGTAGTAGTCAACGGTATAGTCTCTGTCTCAGAAAACACAGGAGGGTTGATTTCGGAGACCACAGGCGAACCCAGACCAAAAAGGGTCCTTCGGAAATCACCTGCAGACCAAAAAGGATCTTGGCCTTCTACCCCAGGAAAACGTCCAATGGGTGATCCAGAAGAGGTAACAACTAAGTCTCCGGAAGAATTCAGTCGTCTAAAAGGGTGCTGAGAATCACTGGGAAGTCGAAAATCCTCTCGAGTATTTGTAATTCGAAAACGTTCTAGAGAATCAGTTCATTCCACTCTTGGTGTGGTGACGACTATGGCTTCACTTTGCCCAGGAGAGCCCTCAGGTGTAGTTGTAGGCAAGGGTTGAGAACCATCCAGATGTTTTGGAGATAAACCTTTCATTCTACATGAATGACATGGAGAAGCTATTGTAAACGAATGAAAAACTTCGCGAAGAAAATCCTATGGTCAACTTTGAGAAACAAACAACACGCGCTAGTAAACAAAATCTAGGAAGCAATCACCAGGAAAACAAGACCTTCTAATTTNTTATGTTGGAATGGATTTCTTATGTTGGGCTGGATTTATGAGGAGATCCGGATTTGGCATTGCCAGAGGATGCTCAGTGGGGTGACCTTGGTAAGAAGTACACACATTTTTTTCTTTTTAAATGTTTTTGTAAATTTTTATCATATTCAAATGTTTTTGTTTTATATGTTCATCCAAAGACTAATACAAAATCATTTGTTGATAACACAGATGTTGGACCTTACAAACCTCCCGACACTTCTCCCATCCAACGGCGAGGAGAGGTAGTGACAACACCATAGTATGCTGAGGATTACCAAGTGGTGGAACATAATCTAGAGGGCCTGACTGCAGACATTCTAGACATGATTCTGGAAGAGGTTCCACGATGCGATCAACGTCATACTGTAGGGGTATCAACATCTATGAGTCGACTGCTCCGTAGGGTTGCTAGGGAATTCGTGTGTTACCATGAATTTCATCCATGACGTCACTTTGTAGAAGCTATAAACTTCAATTTTTTGACATTTTGGTCTTCGGACAAACTTTTTGTAAAAACTCTTTTATATCGTTATATATATATAGACGCCTTCTATTGGTTTGCTTTTATATTGTTTGAATTTTGTTGTGTTTGACTTATAAATGATTCAAATTTTTGTCCAATACATAATTAGCCAATGCATTTATTAATGTATTTAGACATCTAGGAATATTTTGATATTCAATGTGATCAAAATAACGTTCCAAGAGGCGAATTTGAAAATACACCCGTAACAAAGTAGGAATTCTAATAGAGTAGATATTACTTAACTGTAGTACTACCAGCTGCGAGTCAAGTCGCACAACCAAATGACGAATTTCGAGCGAGATAGAATCAACCAATAATTCAATAATGGTGCTATACTCTGCAATGTTGTTGGTTGCATGGCCGAGGTACACACCTCGTAAAGATACAAGTTCGTTTGTTGGGGTATAAATTTCCCACGCAGGGGAAGCAAGGTTCCGAGTACTATATCTAGCACCATCAACAAAGCCAATATAGGGTAGCGAAGAATCCGACATCTGAAAATCAAACACAACGTCACATAAGGGCAGAAACCAAATAACAACAAAAGAAAACTATAGTAACACACACAAAGTATGATACATTACAATACAGGTACTTGTGCACAAATGATTTATGCATAGTACTTCTTCAAGTACAACCCATTTCTGGGTTCACTCAAAGGAATACCATCGTAATCGACCAACTCATATGCTCCCTTTTCCAAAACTCGACGAGCAATATAAGGACCTTGCCACAATGGTTCAAATTTCCCAGCTCCTAACAAATCTCGATCCTGTTCATAGAGAAGAACAAGATCACCTTCAGAGAAAATGTGAGGCTTGACATGATTGTCATATTGGGCCTTGAAATGATTTTTCTGGGCTTCTATTACTAGAGTGGCATCACGTCGAGTTTCGTCTAATCGCATAAGATACAATAGGCATTCTTCTTCAGAAGAAGTGTTGCGTAGGAGTTTGATAACTAGTTTCAGAGAGGGTATCTCAGATTCTATAGGAAGAATGGCTTCCGCACCATAGACTAACCGAAAAGGAATAAACCCAGTAGCGGACTTGACCGATGTCTGGCACACCCACAATGTCAAAAACAACATTGTGTGCCAACTTGTTTTATGAATTCCTCTCATCCGTCGAAGCATAGTTATGAGAACTTTGTTGATGGCTTCGACCTGGCCGTTAGCTTGTGGATAATAGGGTGTTGATTTATCATGGTGAAGAACCAATTTCTCCGTAAGTTTATACATCATAAAATTCCTAAAGTGGTTATCGTGATCAATGACGATAGCTTGGGGAACAACAAAACGAGCTATGATGTGATTAAAAAGAAACAAAGCTGCAGTCTTTCCAGTATTGTCGAATGTCGACATCGCCATGGCCCATTTCGTAAAGTAATCAACAGCTACAATGATGTAACCATGCCCCCCGACCGAGTGAGGGTGACATGTCATGAAATCAATGCCCCATTTCGCAAAAGGACCAACTGAGACCACAGGATGAAGAGGAGCAAGATGTGAACAAAATTTCTGATTGTAGGTCTTGCAAGCATGGCATTTCTGAACGGCAGTAATGCAGTCATTAAACAAAGAAGGCCAAAAATACCCTGCACGTAAGATCTTCTGGGCAGTAGCATACCTAGACATATGACCACCACATGCTCTGGAATGGAAGTCATTCAAAGATTTCTCGGCTTCGTCAAATGTTAGACAACGTTGAAAAACAGATTCAATTCCCCGACAGTAAAGAGTATCCCCGAGGATAATGTATTGACGAGATTGATAGTGTATGTGATGTCGTTCAGTACTAGACAAAGCAGGCCAGAAAGTCTGGGTTTGGAGATATATAATGATATCCCCATACCAAATATCATTAGTGTTAATAAGGAAAAGAGATTCATTGGGTAATGAATCAACTGCTACATTTTCCGTGGTAGAGTGAGGAAAATCGCATATCAACTCAGCAAAAACCAAGGATTTCTTGGACTTGGCACGATCAAATTCCAAGTCAAAATCCTGGAGTATGACAATCCATTTGGATTATTTGCCCCCTAGTAATTGAAGTGTCAAAATATGTTGCATAGGGTTACAATGAGAAATCACCATAGTTTTCTGTGAGAGGATATAGTGCCAGAAGCGTTGAACAACTTGAACGACAACCAAGGCCAGTTTTTCATCATGTTGATACTTGATTTTAGTGGGTGTGAGACTTCGAATCAAGTAATAAGAAACATGTTCGTCATGCACATCATCCTCCTGGATAAGAACCATGCCAATAGTGTACTCCGAGGCAACAAGATAAAGGAAATAATCACAACTATAATCAGGAGGAAAGAGAAGCAGAGCTCGCGTGAGGGACAACTTCAAAGCTTCAAAAGCATTGTTGGCAATGGTATCCCAGATGAACTCTGAATCTTTCTTAAGTAGCCGCGTAAAACCACAAGTGATCTCGGTGTAATTAGGGATAAAACGATGAAGAAATTCTGCTTTCCCCTGCAAACTTTGCAACTGGCGCAGTGTAGAAGGAGGAGGGAGATTAAGGATCGCCTCAACCTTAATAGGATCCACCCGGATCCCTTGACGCAAAACAATAAAACTGAGAAGACGACCAGATTCTACATAGAAAACGCACTTATGAGGATTTAAACATATCCGGTAGAACCGAAAGCGAACAAAAATGGCGCGAAGGTGAGTAGGGTGATTGACTCTACGCATAGAATGAGCTGGTAAATCATCCAAATAGGGTTGAACGATATGCTTTATATCATGAAAGGTGTAATACATAGCGCGTTGAAAAGTGGTTCCAACATTCTTAAGTTCGAAAGGGAGTTTCCTATAGGCAAAAGTACCCCAAGGACAAATAAAGGCAGTCTTATGTTGGTCCTCAGGAGCAATGCTAATTTGATTATAGCCAGAGAAACCATCCATGAGCGAGAAGATTTCACTTCCAGTGCAGTCATCAACAATCTGATCGACGAAAGGGGTAGTAAAGTTGTCCTTGGGACAAGATTTATTAATATCCCTATAATCAACACATACACAAATACTGCCACCTTTCTTGTCAATTGGGATAGGATTGGAAACCCATTATGTAAGAGCCACCGAATAAATACAGCTGGCTTTCAAAAGCTTTTCAACTTCGAGCTTGATAGCAGCCTCTTTACATGGGTGAACTAGACGAAGGTGTTTTCGAACGGGTTTAGCGATGGGGTATGCCTTTATTTCATGTACAACAATTGCAGGGTCAATACCTGGCATCTCTTCATAGATCCAGGCGAAGATGTCACGAAATTCTTTGAAAATAGACGTATAGGTGACAATTTCGTCGGAAGAACATGAAGCTTCAATATGGACATTTTCAACAATCCCAGGTTTTATGGATATGTCAATGGGAATCGTGGGAGAGATATTACTGAGGTTCCCTTGGGCAAACACATCATGTGCAGACCCGGGAATGGTCAAAATGACAACAACGGTCGACGAAGTCGAAATCCGTTGGTAGTTCTCAAGAGTCCGTTGTTCCAGAAAGAGTATGGAACGATGATGCCCATCATCTCAAGGGGTGTCCTCCATGACGGAAATGATCATCTCGTCAGTGGGAAAAATAACATGAAAAGGATTGGGAGACAACTCATCAAGAGAGGGGGTAGAAGGTGTTTCCAATTGACTAGCTTGATAGGTGTATTCAACCGGACTTAATGACATTGCGTCATCGAAATGAAAATGATCTCCAAGGTCAGGGACTATCCAAGGGTCAGAAGACGCAGGAAGTTCGTGAGGCATGGTGGAAATCATGTTGATAGAAGCAACTGACGGGCATGGAACATCAAGTGGTGGAATGGGGAAAGTACCCATAAATGAGGAGTCTTTTAAAAGGCCGAAACCGACGTTCTCATAACCCAGCGGGGTTTTAGAAATAAACGGCACGTTGCCAGTATGAGTATCGAAATTGAAGAAGGAAAGTTGGTCAACGGTAACAACCTTTCCTTGATGAGGGAAACGTACTACACAGAAAAGTGTTGACACAACGACGCAGATGGAATCGATCCAGCTGCGGCCAAGCAGAAGATTATAATCAAGGGGAGCGTTGAAGACTTCCACTTCAACTTGGACCGTTTTACCTTCTAATGTGATAGGCAACGAAGGGAGAACACCGTAAGGCTTAAAACCAGAGCCATTGAAGGATTTAAGAGTGTTATGAGATTCATTCAAAGGAGGAGAGCCAATGTCTTTCCAACAAGTAAGAGACATAACACAAGTCGAGGCACCCTCGTTGATAACAGTTCAACAAATATTCTTTTCAGAGACAACAACTTGGATTTGAAACACGAGTTGAGAGGGTAACCTTGGAATGTTATCTTCCAAGTCAAAGACTATTAAATTCATATCTATTGGGTCAATTCTATCTATATCTTTCAATAGTTCCTTTCGTTGTGCAGGACAAGACTGAAGGACTTCAAGGGCTGACATCGCTGAAGGTGTCTAGGCCAGATCTTCAACAATGTTGTAGTTCTGGGCCGCACGAGCATGAGGATTGAAAGCTAATTTTTGAACGACACCCTTAGGAGGGGGTCGCAGAATGATGTCGAGGCTCGATTGTTCGAGATGAAGAGGACCGTTAGAAGGTGGAGTCACTGGAGAGGGTTGTACCAAAGCAGGAGGTAAATTGTTAACCTTCTCCTTAGATGGAGAATAATATTTGGCTCGAGTCGTAAGTGCAATGATGTTCTTCTTAGAATCACTAGTACACATCAAAACATATGATGTCGTAGAAGAGGAGGGTTGGTTTTGAATGACCAACTGAGCCTGTTGTTGAGATGGGAAGGGTTGGGACAAGACAACTAGTGCAGGTGGTTTTAGGGTTCCTTGAAGGAACTTGGTGACCTCAGCACGTCGTGGAAAATCCTTCGTGTAATGATCATCACCACAGATAAGGAAAGGGTATCGTGGTTTGATCTTATCTCGATCTTCAACAAGAGTGGTTTTGGGTTGCTTTGTTTGATTATTATTTTTTCCCTCCTTATTCTTACCTCTCCCCTTTTTAGATTTATGTTTACCGGCTGGGGTAGATTGGACAACATTTACCTTAGAAGTTTTGCCGGTGGGAGTGGCAAGAGACGGAGCATTTTGAACATTAGAAGAAGAAGATTTAAGGTTTGTTCTTGAAACAGAATGTGATTGGGCTTGGGCAGTACCAATCACACCGTTAGCTGCATGCGAGGCAGCTGGAGTAGTTGAAGTG
>JZKD02S1653399.1:132677-147473 GCA_000966675.3 Picea glauca
TGTTTGAAAGACGAAAGAAAAATAAACAGAAAGATGGAAACAAAAAATCTTTACCTTACGTAACTTTTAAACAACTTTTCAAACTTAATTTTTTTTTTTTTTTCTAAGATCTTTGCACAAAACACTCAAAGAAGGATTTCACTTGACTACGAGATACTTATGATCTAAGTAAACTATCAAGAAATTATAAAAGCAAAGCCTTTTTTTTGTTACAAATGCAAAAAAACACTATTCAATTAATCAAAGAAATAAAATATATATATATATATATATATATATATATATATATATATATATATATATATATATATATATATATATTTGAATGCTGACAAGAAAAAAGGAAAAATATCAACAAGTCAAAACCGAGAAAAAATTATGGCCTAAGCGCAGATCGCAAAGAGTCACTTTAAAAATCACACGCAAGAAACTTAAAATTGGACTCTCACACTTGTCTAAAAACTTTATAAAAGAAAATTTTGAGGAAAACTTCTAACTGAAAAAGAAAGCTATTGCTGTGAACAAACCTAAGTCACTAACTTCTATGAAAGAGATCCAAAAACTTGAGAGGTATAACTCTTATCAAAGGCAAGGATGATTGCCCCACCTTAAACAAAAAATTCCTCCACAAGCACACTGCTGACAATTCAACAACAAGTGTGTGCACACGAGCTATGTAATGTCAGAGAGCGTGTACACGTGTGCTGGCCTTATACAGGTCGTGTGTATCTTTGAAACTCTTAGGAAAAAAGACAAACAATCTAGCCTAGGCAAAGACCACTGATACTGAGAACCAAGATCTCTTGAAGACCTAGACACCTACTTTAACAGAAAAAAGAAACCAACTCAAGGAAAACTTCATATAACAAACCAATCCGAGGTGAAACCTAAGCTATCGAATGCAAACAACAAATACTAGAAAGAGTTCTAGAAAACCCCTGAGAAGGAAAAATTCTGACAAGGGAGAGGATGATTGCCTCTTTAAAAGAATTTTTCTGGAATCATACACACGACTGTCACTTCTTCAACTAGCGTGTACACACGGGCTGTGAGAATTTAGGGCATGGTTACACACGTGTAGACCTTATATAGGCCACGTGTACCTCTGTGGGTCTTGAAATTTTTTTATAGTCAAGCAAAGAAACAAATATAACTGGTATGGAAGACCAAAATCTCTGTTAGCTCAGACTTTTGCAGAAACTTTAAAAACAGGAAAATGAAACTAGTTCTTAAAAATACCCGAAAATATCCCTGGGAACCCTAGAGATGTCCCCAGTATGGTCGCCAATTCTGTTGTGAGTGGGAAATCCCTCTACGGACTAACATCTAGGGTTAAATTATGCATGCAGAAAAGACCTAAAGAATCATATTTTCTATCGTCGTCCCAGAGCTAATCCCCAATATTATTAAGGAAATACATAGTTAAGTGAGCATACCTTATTCCAGACATTTGATATCGATCCTTCTTCACACTTGATTTCTCCTTGACTGCAACTCTCCTCTACGACTGACCTGCATTCACACAAGATACACAACAAACTCTACATTCATTTGATCTAAATATTAATGGGTTATAGATTCAAACATGTATGCAATAAACTATGAACACCTCATATGGCGAGACGGGAAAAATACTTATTTATTACCAACTTTAATAAATCAACTTACAATGTCGACACTAGCCATTACCTCGCGAACCTGGTCCTGGGCTCCTCTTCAACTGTCCTCCAACTTCTTTTCTCTGTATCTCTTCTTACACAGGGATGGCTAAAGGGTTGGGACAAAGGGAATGTGCAAATGGGTATAGTTTCTTTACTATGATTCTCCTCTTCAAAATGGGACCCCTAACCCTTCTTTTATAGGATAGAAGAAGATAGGTATTTGGATGAAACCTTGGCCATGCATGGCTGGAAGGTTTAGTTAACTCACCCAAACTTGTGTGTTCCATTGACAACTTTCCTTTTTTCGCGCTTTTGTAGGTACACGCAGGCTGTTTTAGGTCATCTAGTGTGTACACGCATGCAGTAATGGAGTAGGGTGCATGGGCCTTTATAAAAGAGGTTTTCAAGAAGAGTTGTTCAACAATGTTTTGGCAAAGAAGGAATCTAAGATGGCCTGATGCCAGGTAAGCATGTCTGGTGAAAATTAGGGTTATAACAACTTCCTAGGATACGGGTCTCCTCCCAAAGATGACCTACAAGAACACTTAGGAAAACAATGTTACAAATATACAATCTGTACTTGTTACTTTCAATATTCAAATATAATCATAGATGCATTAATCAATAAAGATACAAATACACAATGTATTGGGATAGAAGAGAACGCTTTTATTCAATATGAAGACTAGAAAGATTACAACCTTCTTATTGACAAATGATCCGTGAACCAAGTCTGGGCTCCTCTTATTGGTGCTCCAAGTGCATCATTCCCACATGTGCCTCTCACAAACAACTGATCTCTTTGGGAAAAGGAAAGGGTTGTATAAGGAGAAAGAGCTGGAGGGGAATGCTGAGACCAAATCTTAGAAAGGGATGCAAAACTTGGGGTAAAATGGGAAGGGATTTTGGCATAGCTTCTTTGTTCTCTTTCTTGATGTTGGAATGAGACCCCAAGACCTATTTTTATATGAAAAAGATATGGTTATTCGGTTTGGGGGCGGGATATAATGATTAAAATGGTTGGGAAACCCTTGATAGCCCGTAAACTCCATTGAATTCCTTGCAACTTTTGGTGGTAAACGTGGGTTGTCTAGCATGCATCCTGCATATGTACACGGGTTGTCTAGTATGAAACATGCATGTGTATGTGGGCAATAGTGAATAAGGGAGCGTACATGCTCCAAAAGATGATTTTTTAAGAGAGAGCTTCAACAATAAATTGGAAAAATGTGTAAGTGAAAAGGAAAGTGCCATGTATGCATAGGTAGAGAATTTTTGGGCTATAACACTCTCCAACATCATTCTTAGTCATTGTATGTGATCTTTTAGGAGGTTGTAGATAGTTCGATCGTTGAAATATACAACCATTTTTTTTTAGATGTATCCTTGAAATTATTTGACCACTATCTAGGAGAAGACTGCTAGGGAATTTTTGAGGCCAAAGGGCATGACTTTGTATGAAAATGATCATTGGACTCGAATACAAATGTATTTTTTCTTTATATTATTTTGATATTTCTACTTGATTGTATCCAAGGAATCTTCTAGTAAAGGAATAATATTTTCTCCCTACAACTTTGTTGATGATCTCATCAACATATGGTGTTGGAAATGGATCCATTACTGTGAGCTCATTTAATCCCCAAAAGTTGATGAAGATTATGCTTTCGAGAAGAATTAGTTGGAAACATATGCGACCANATTACCTTCTTGAGTTAATTTTTGGATTTCCAACTCGACTAATTCAATATCTAACTGTGCATGTTGTTTTCTTGGGATTTGAGAGTCTGTACAAAAATATTTATCTAAATATTCGTTGAATCATCCTCTATAGGGATTTTACAGTTCATTTTCACTACCTGTTGACTTGTAATCTTCTAAAAGTAGATTCAACAAGGGGAGACATCCATAATATATCTTACATGAGGAAGTATATCTTCTGGTCGATTTTACTGTTTTCTTTTTCCTTAATTAGCATTGTATCTCTTATTTGTCCAATGTTATCAATTCGACACCACACCCGCTATGACTCTGTATGTATGTGAAGTATTTTTCGGAGAAAGTCTACAATACGCGAGCTATGACTTCTTACATGAGAATGTCAAATTGTAGGTCTCGAAATGTCAATCTACAGGTCAACTTGGTCATTGGATTGTTGGGTGCCATCAGATGGCACATTCAATTACAAACTTCCAGTCTTCCCAAGTGCCATCGGGGTGCTCTCAAGGGTTGCTACAATGATTTTCCACGATTGGGTAGGTTTTATATGAGATTTTTAGAGATCCTTATCATTTCACAAATCTTCTCTTTTATTTTTCCTTTTATCCAGTTCTATTTTTTGAATATCTATTGAAGGCTTATGGATCTTCATTTGATGCACATATTTCTCATTTGAATTAGTTATCTTTCTCTTGACATCTGGCATTTTTGAGTTGGGTGTGGTTCAAATTTAGTTCAAATTTTTCTTGAGATTTGATTTTGATTTATCTCATCCCACAGATCATCCATCCTCTTGATGTCAACCCAAATTATTTGTGGTCAACGGATTCCATTGTCATTTTTTGTACACTCATTTCTTTAAAAATTAATCCCAAGCTTCTTTGGTATATTTACAATTAGCTTCCAAGATTGCTTCTCACTCTTCTTGTCTCTTTTGCCAATTGGATTTTGGAGGAGGATTTTTCAAAGGGGCTTGGTACTCAACAATGTCACCAACTCCTTTGTCTAAGAACAATTTATGAAACAGGGAAGGGACGATGCAAAGGAAACTTTCGTGCAATTTCATATATAATTTTTTATTGATGGTTTGGACTAACTCTATGTATTTAATTACTTGAACTTCTATGTAATCTTCCACAATCATATCGACCCATTTGTTTAAGTTCATTCTTTTTATTTTGTGATATTGTGCATCAAATTCTCATTGGACGTGGGTCTGCACATTAGGTTGATTGAGATATGAAAATAATGATTTTGGAATGGCTTCCAGAAATTGTTCGTGAGTTTCTGAGAATAATTGAGCGAGTGCTTCAATGAGTGTCAGTCAATTTGTTCTTTCATAATTCTTGTTGTAATTGATAATCGTATGCTCCCACAATTCACTCATGTCTTCTAAAGTTATCATCTATGTGCGTTCTTTCTATGCATGTTTGAGTTCATAACTACCAACAATAGAACCAATGTTGTATTCTAGGAGAAGGTACGAGAAGGTTTCCAACAAGTCCTTACACAAATAATTACACACTACAACATTGTATATAAGGACACATAGAAATATAGAAGAACATACAAAAGTGGGGGAGAACCATGAATGGATTTTATTTTATATATGTCTAAAACAAACTCTATATTTCTATTACGTTATAGTATATATATGTGTGTGATATACAATTACCAGTTGGTTACATTCCTTAATTGTTCGGTTGATCAAATCTAACTATCTGTTCGAGTGACTTCCTAACCGACTACTGTAGTCGACTTGGTTATTCAATTGGGAGGTCTATTCATTGGGGATGACTGTCCCCTACAACATATACCTTTCTTAGGGAATGATTTATCAATAGACTGAAGGAAGAGATACAAACCCAAGTCTCAATGTCTCATCCCATTACTTGGTTGGAAGCCTCTCAATTGGGACAAGGAATCCCAAAAGGTGGTGAATGCTCAAATTAAAAATAAACCATTTATTCCCCATATCCATACCAATACTTCTCTCCCTACTAATCCCTTTCCATCCTCTCCACCCCTCAATATCCATAAGTTAAATCGTGTTGAAATTTCAGAGTGTCAACTTCAATTTTTTTGCTACAACTATGATGGGAAATATTTTCTTATGCATAAATGTAAGGAGAAAAAAGTATTATGGTGATTTCAAAGGAAATTTCAGATGATGAAGTTGAAGCTATATATCAAGAGACTCTACCTCCACCCGTTGAATACATTCCTCAAGATACTTTGTAGGATGTGGAAATGTAGATCTCCTTGCATGCCTTCACTATATTTCAGGTCTGCAAACCCTCATATTGATTGGCTACATCAAAAATCACAAATTCATTATGTTAATTTACAGTGGTAGCACCCATAAATTCATTCACTAATGTGTAGCTTGAGAAACACACTACTATATCCATGTTTAACAACTTCTAGGTCATGATTTCTAGTGGTGGTTTCATGCAATTTAGTAGTCATTGTGAAAATGGGTGGCTTCAAATGGGTGATTATTCCTTGAAAACCAACATGGTTTCTATTGAAATTGGTGGTGTGACATTTTTTTGGGTGTTGAATGGTTGTGGATATTAGGCCAAATCACCATGGATTTTGTGAGTTATACATGATTTTATAGTAGGAGGGGCATCACCACACTTTCAAAGGATTCACAATTGATTCTATATATATCATCATCTCCCACCACATGGAAAATATTATTAAAAAGGGGAATTTATTAATTATGGCCCAATTACATTCCATACAACCATTTGAGACACCTTCTCAACCCATCCATCCTGGCATGCAATTAGTTTTTTCCAAACATCAATTCATCTTTGAAACTCCTCAAGGTTTATCACTCTCCCGAGGTGAGCATGATAATTATATTATGCTCATACTAGGTAGACTCCAACCTAATATACACCCTTATTGCCATCCATTTTCCCAAAAAACGAAATAAAAAAGATAGTTTGGGAGTTGCTAAATGAAAATGTCATCTTCCCTAGTACCAATCCCTATTCATCATAAGTTGTCACGATCCCCAAGAAAGAAGGCACTTGGTGCATGTGTCCTGACTTTAGATCTATAAAAAAAATCACAATCAAGGATAATTTCCCCATTTCCATCATTGATGGATTTTTGGATGAGCTCAAAGGTGATCAATTATTCACCAAAGTTGATCTTCATTTAGATTATAACAAAATTCACATGAAGGAGATAGATATTCCCCAAACTACTTTTCTCACTCATGAAGGACATTATGAGTTCTTAGTGTTTCCCTTTGGCCTTTGCAATCCACCTTACACCTTCTAGAGTCCCATGAAAAACTTCTTCTGATCCAGGTGAATATTAGTGGCCACCCATCTCTTCCACTAAATCATCATGTTTCTCCATCTTGGTTGTTTTTGTTATGATTTTTGGGTCCTAAACTTTCAGGGTTGTTTTGAGTCCCTAAATGATTTTTTTTTTTTTCATTCAGAGGGCCTAGCATTTCCATGGCATACCTAATCCTTGCCAATAATTGTACATATTTATTAGATCTTTCCAAAAATATACTAAACACCCCAAACATCGATTCATATGCAAATGTTGCACCCCCAAGAAGTTGACGCATCAACTAACCACCTTAGGATCCTCAAACCTTTTGGTGCTTCACCTCCTAGGTTTAGGGTCTTGGACCTTTATGGTTATTTATTTATGTTAAAGGGCCATCATTGTGGCCCAATGTATTATATTTCTATGAATGAGAATAACTGACATATATTTCTCTTCAAAGATAAGCTACCACGATTCTAGACAATTTGCGTTCTACAATATTATGTTATTTTAGTCATTAATAGAAGTTGGGTTTCACTGTATTTATGTGTTCTCTGCTATAGTTTTATGTGTATCTCTTTTTTTTCCCCATTATAATATCGATTAGGGGTATTAGAGAAGTATGCTCCATGTTATTTCTTGGTGCATGCCCCCATGTTGTGAAAACACAACACACTCCCTAGTTTCTTCTTTTAACTTTTCTCTAAGAGAAGAAATTTCCCTCCCCATACTAATATTTTCTACTGGAAAGCCTCTCTGACTCTTTCATGCAAATGGAAAATACCAAGTCTCTCTTTTCACTCTCCATACTTTACCATCTCAATGATTTTAAAGAAGACTCCGGCCCACTAATACACTGTATATTGGTGAGCTTCCTCTTTTCTTAGCCAATACACTATGTATCAGTGACCATTCTCTTTCCATCATTGATATAGACTGTATTGGTGAAAATCCTTCTTCCTCCACTGATATGACCCATATCAATGACGTGGGTTTTTTCTTCACCGATATACTTTCTTGAAATTTCACTTAAATATTTTTCTAACACACTGAAGACCATCCTCTCTTTGCCATAGATACACAGGAAGGGCCAACACATAGAAATTTTCTTTTACCACTTTCTAGTGTATCAATATTGATCATTTTGTGGGCACCAATACACTGACACCCATTATCCCTTGAACAATGATACACCGACACTTCATCTGCTTCCGATCGCTGACATACATTGGTGTAGAACCCCCATATTCATTGATNCATTTGATGCACATATTTCTCATTTGAATTAGTTATCTTTCTCTTGACATCTGGCATTTTTGAGTTGGGTGTGGTTCAAATTTAGTTCAAATTTTTCTTGAGATTTGATTTTGATTTATCTCATCCCACAGATCATCCATCCTCTTGATGTCAACCCAAATTATTTGTGGTCAACGGATTCCATTGTCATTTTTTGTACACTCATTTCTTTAAAAATTAATCCCAAGCTTCTTTGGTATATTTACAATTAGCTTCCAAGATTGCTTCTCACTCTTCTTGTCTCTTTTGCCAATTGGATTTTGGAGGAGGATTTTTCAAAGGGGCTTGGTACTCAACAATGTCACCAACTCCTTTGTCTAAGAACAATTTATGAAACAGGGAAGGGACGATGCAAAGGAAACTTTCGTGCAATTTCATATATAATTTTTTATTGATGGTTTGGACTAACTCTATGTATTTAATTACTTGAACTTCTATGTAATCTTCCACAATCATATCGACCCATTTGTTTAAGTTCATTCTTTTTATTTTGTGATATTGTGCATCAAATTCTCATTGGACGTGGGTCTGCACATTAGGTTGATTGAGATATGAAAATAATGATTTTGGAATGGCTTCCAGAAATTGTTCGTGAGTTTCTGAGAATAATTGAGCGAGTGCTTCAATGAGTGTCAGTCAATTTGTTCTTTCATAATTCTTGTTGTAATTGATAATCGTATGCTCCCACAATTCACTCATGTCTTCTAAAGTTATCATCTATGTGCGTTCTTTCTATGCATGTTTGAGTTCATAACTACCAACAATAGAACCAATGTTGTATTCTAGGAGAAGGTACGAGAAGGTTTCCAACAAGTCCTTACACAAATAATTACACACTACAACATTGTATATAAGGACACATAGAAATATAGAAGAACATACAAAAGTGGGGGAGAACCATGAATGGATTTTATTTTATATATGTCTAAAACAAACTCTATATTTCTATTACGTTATAGTATATATATGTGTGTGATATACAATTACCAGTTGGTTACATTCCTTAATTGTTCGGTTGATCAAATCTAACTATCTGTTCGAGTGACTTCCTAACCGACTACTGTAGTCGACTTGGTTATTCAATTGGGAGGTCTATTCATTGGGGATGACTGTCCCCTACAACATATACCTTTCTTAGGGAATGATTTATCAATAGACTGAAGGAAGAGATACAAACCCAAGTCTCAATGTCTCATCCCATTACTTGGTTGGAAGCCTCTCAATTGGGACAAGGAATCCCAAAAGGTGGTGAATGCTCAAATTAAAAATAAACCATTTATTCCCCATATCCATACCAATACTTCTCTCCCTACTAATCCCTTTCCATCCTCTCCACCCCTCAATATCCATAAGTTAAATCGTGTTGAAATTTCAGAGTGTCAACTTCAATTTTTTTGCTACAACTATGATGGGAAATATTTTCTTATGCATAAATGTAAGGAGAAAAAAGTATTATGGTGATTTCAAAGGAAATTTCAGATGATGAAGTTGAAGCTATATATCAAGAGACTCTACCTCCACCCGTTGAATACATTCCTCAAGATACTTTGTAGGATGTGGAAATGTAGATCTCCTTGCATGCCTTCACTATATTTCAGGTCTGCAAACCCTCATATTGATTGGCTACATCAAAAATCACAAATTCATTATGTTAATTTACAGTGGTAGCACCCATAAATTCATTCACTAATGTGTAGCTTGAGAAACACACTACTATATCCATGTTTAACAACTTCTAGGTCATGATTTCTAGTGGTGGTTTCATGCAATTTAGTAGTCATTGTGAAAATGGGTGGCTTCAAATGGGTGATTATTCCTTGAAAACCAACATGGTTTCTATTGAAATTGGTGGTGTGACATTTTTTTGGGTGTTGAATGGTTGTGGATATTAGGCCAAATCACCATGGATTTTGTGAGTTATACATGATTTTATAGTAGGAGGGGCATCACCACACTTTCAAAGGATTCACAATTGATTCTATATATATCATCATCTCCCACCACATGGAAAATATTATTAAAAAGGGGAATTTATTAATTATGGCCCAATTACATTCCATACAACCATTTGAGACACCTTCTCAACCCATCCATCCTGGCATGCAATTAGTTTTTTCCAAACATCAATTCATCTTTGAAACTCCTCAAGGTTTATCACTCTCCCGAGGTGAGCATGATAATTATATTATGCTCATACTAGGTAGACTCCAACCTAATATACACCCTTATTGCCATCCATTTTCCCAAAAAACGAAATAAAAAAGATAGTTTGGGAGTTGCTAAATGAAAATGTCATCTTCCCTAGTACCAATCCCTATTCATCATAAGTTGTCACGATCCCCAAGAAAGAAGGCACTTGGTGCATGTGTCCTGACTTTAGATCTATAAAAAAAATCACAATCAAGGATAATTTCCCCATTTCCATCATTGATGGATTTTTGGATGAGCTCAAAGGTGATCAATTATTCACCAAAGTTGATCTTCATTTAGATTATAACAAAATTCACATGAAGGAGATAGATATTCCCCAAACTACTTTTCTCACTCATGAAGGACATTATGAGTTCTTAGTGTTTCCCTTTGGCCTTTGCAATCCACCTTACACCTTCTAGAGTCCCATGAAAAACTTCTTCTGATCCAGGTGAATATTAGTGGCCACCCATCTCTTCCACTAAATCATCATGTTTCTCCATCTTGGTTGTTTTTGTTATGATTTTTGGGTCCTAAACTTTCAGGGTTGTTTTGAGTCCCTAAATGATTTTTTTTTTTTTCATTCAGAGGGCCTAGCATTTCCATGGCATACCTAATCCTTGCCAATAATTGTACATATTTATTAGATCTTTCCAAAAATATACTAAACACCCCAAACATCGATTCATATGCAAATGTTGCACCCCCAAGAAGTTGACGCATCAACTAACCACCTTAGGATCCTCAAACCTTTTGGTGCTTCACCTCCTAGGTTTAGGGTCTTGGACCTTTATGGTTATTTATTTATGTTAAAGGGCCATCATTGTGGCCCAATGTATTATATTTCTATGAATGAGAATAACTGACATATATTTCTCTTCAAAGATAAGCTACCACGATTCTAGACAATTTGCGTTCTACAATATTATGTTATTTTAGTCATTAATAGAAGTTGGGTTTCACTGTATTTATGTGTTCTCTGCTATAGTTTTATGTGTATCTCTTTTTTTCCCCCATTATAATATCGATTAGGGGTATTAGAGAAGTATGCTCCATGTTATTTCTTGGTGCATGCCCCCATGTTGTGAAAACACAACACACTCCCTAATTTCTTCTTTTAACTTTTCTATAAGAGAAGAAATTGCCCTCCCCATACTAATATTTTCTACTAGAAAGCCTCTCTGACTCTTTCATGCAAATGGAAAATACCAAGTCTCTCTTTTCACTCTCCATACTTTACCATCTCAATGATTTTAAAGAAGACTCCGGCCCACTGATACACTGTATATTGGTGAGCTTCCTCTTTTCTTAGCCAATACACTATGTATCAGTGACCATCCTCTTTCCATCATTGATATAGACTGTATTGGTGAAAATCCTTCTTCCTCCACTGATATGACCCATATCAACGACGTGGGTTTTTTCTTCACCGATATACTTTCTTGAAATTTCACTTAAATATTTTTCTAACACACTGAAGACCATCCTCTCTTTGCCATAGATACACAGGAAGGGCCAACACTTAGAAATTTTCTTTTACCACTTTCTAGTGTATCAACATTGATCATTTTGTGGGCACCAATACATTGACACCCATTATCCCTTGAACAATGATACACCGACACTTCATCTGCTTCCGATCTCTGACATACATTGGTGTAGAACCCCCATATTCATTGATACATCATATATTGGCAAGGTTCCTTTATTTATCTTCAATACACAGTGTGTTAATGAGTTTTAGTCTCTGTCTCTCTCTCTCCAATGCACTACTTGTTGGAGAGTTTCCCATTTTTGTCGTTGGTATTATAACATCCCTAGTTCTAATCCCTATGAATTAGAATGTAATTGTATAAATGTGAATTAGGATGGTAATCCGATGCATTGGGGCGAAATGCTCGTATTGATTTAATGTGGTTGGGGGCCAATTTGCATATTATGAACATTGAAATAATTAATAAAAGCAATAATCGTTGGTTGCGATAAAAAATAAATAAAGAACTATGGAGGGGATATGATTACACAAGAGAGAGGGGTCCAAGGGGGAATTATTCATGGGCTAATACAACCCACATTCCTAAAATTATTATCTTTGTGTATAACCTTCTATTTGTTGATTGTGTGTATGAGAGGCCAATCATTTAAACTCATGTTAGAGGGTGGGTGTGAGTGGTCACATATCATAGTTATTGGAGAGAATGGGTTATGGTACATGCATCCTTGAAAAGAGTGTGAGTCAAGAAAGCAAGGAATAAAATGAAATTCGTATGAAGAATAAGGACATTTTTTATATACAGATTTTGTGGTAGCAAAGAGGGGCAGATGGATGGGAATAGGACCAACCATGGTATAATTGAAGGAATCCATTTTTTGGTTGTGTTTTTATGCTGAGACAAAGGTATATGTGTTGGTAAAATTATTTTGTAAGCCTTTGGTGAAATTTCATGTTGAGGAAATATCTCAGATCCTTGTGAAGCCTACTATGAGAAAACATGAAACAATTGAGAGTTCCTAGATTTCCTTGAGTGATTCTTGGCCAACCGAATGCACTAGTGTTCCTGATAAATAAATGGTACAACCCAAGGTACTGTGAGCAATGAAGGTGGTACATTCTTTGGGTAGTGAAGGTTGTTGGGAAAAGAGAGAGCTGGAGGTTTGGGACAACTGTGAGACTAGAACCTGGGTTTGGGGCTTCTCCATGTGGAGAGTGGATAGCTAGTGGGCCATATATCCTTGTGAACTCATAGCCTCAATTTGAATGTTTATTGATGATGAGATAAAATGATCAACAATACCTATGGCTCGGAGTTTCATCCTTTGTTTGTAGCCAGGTAGTTAATCATTAACATAAAAGTGTTTGTGTTATGTTCTTATTTTAAATTTTGTTGTGTAAATAGTTTATATGATTGTTGTTTGTTTGATGTTAACTGAACAATTGTATTTGTGTTTAATATATGTTGTTAGATGCATTTAGAATTGTAGTATCAATCAAATGGTCAAATATGTTTGTGATCTTCGATTCGTAAGATACAAGAATTTAATTAGAAATAAATATTAATAATTTAATTAGTTTCCTCATGTAATGGCGATCAGTTGGCCGTTGGGTACATTACATTATGGTATCAAAAATTTTTGTTCAAAAAATGATCTTGTATGGACTCGGACTAGAGAAAATTGGTGAAATTCGTTGTTGCAGATTTTGTCTATGACCAATTTAGGTAAAACAAAGATTTTAGAGAGAAATCCCCCAATTTCGTGAGTGAAATTTGAGTTTTAATGACTTTAGATGGTTTAAAAATTTTAATGGAGTAGAGAGGTGAAGTTGCAGATCCAAATTTGACCTAGATTGATCTGAATTCGAGTTTTAATGGCCGCCTGTAGAGTTACATGAAGTTGGAGAATTGATGACTGAGATTGTGTTTGATCTTGGGATTGACGGACATGATTCACTATGATAAATTTAGAAATTCGTAAAGGTTTGAATATTTGAAAGGTTGATCAAATTAAGGACCGATATTCAATTTTGGCATTTGGAAGTTGAAGGAGATCGACGGTCCAAATTTACGTGGACTGTGATGAAAATTTTCTAAGTGTGAGGTTTGAAAATAGAATTGCCAATGGCTGATGGTTAGATTAGTGGGTTTGGTGAAGTGTTGGAAATTCACCAATAGAATCTCCAACGACTGATGGACGAGCATTGACCGAAATGACAAAGATTTTGGGTCATCCATAAGACATCTCTGACCATTGATGGTCAATGGTCGAGGTCAAATGAATCCAAAAAAGTATTTTTAGTTGTCGACAAACATTGTTGATGGCCGATGGGACGATGGTCGGGCGTCAACTGATTTTGGTGAAGCATTTGAATCAAGAAAGAGAAGTTGCCAATATCTAATGTGTTCATGGTTCAGCATCGACCAAAGTTGGCAAGGTGTTCATGTTGTTCAAGAGAATCGGTCGAAATCCAATGGGGGAAGGAGGATGATGACATCATCATCCATGTGTCATGCCATGTCATCATCCATGTGTAATGACACATCACCCAAGTTGACACCTCAAGGTGATGTGTCATGCCACATCAACATCCACATGTCATGCCACATCAACCAACATAAGTGGTTGATGGTCGATGGTCAAATCGATCGATTTGGGGAAGTGATCGACAGTCATTAGGGATTTCCGATCACCGATGGGCTGATGATCGGGCATCGAAAAATTCAACAAATAGTTTTTCATTCACCAAAAAATATCACCGACGACTGATTTAAGAGTTGTTTGAAAATTGGGTGTTCGGGAGTTGTGCTGATGACCGGCGGTCAGATCGATAGTTGGGGAAAAACAATGTGCGCATCCAAAGGATGAAGTCTATTACCGATAGCTGACAATATCATATCAATGGTTGTTGTATATCGTGATTTGAGATCAATGGGTAAGATTTAAAGGGTTGTTAACATAGTAAAATAGTAAAATTTCTATGAAATTTTGTGGTTTTTGAAGGTCATTAACTTGCGGGGCATTTTCAAGGCCCTAAAAGACATTTTTAGCAAGTCAAAACCCATTATAATAGAGTGTACTGAGGTACAAGGTACACTATGTTTCTACAGCTCAAATAAAATAACTTGAGAGA
>JZKD02S1653421.1:0-13121 GCA_000966675.3 Picea glauca
CCTAAAGCCGACATAAATAAAATAGCATTACTAATCTAATATGCCCCAATTAAGGGGTAATGAGCCAACATTAGGGCTTAACACCAAGGCAGTGGTATTTGAAGTTTGAAAAGTTTATGATAGAACATGGTTATAGTAGATGCCATTCTGATCACTATGTTTATTTTAAAAAGCTAGAAAATTGAAGCTATATTATCTTTCTATTGTATGTAGATGACATGCTTGTTGTGGGTCTAATATGAAGGATATAAATGTGGTCATCAAGAAATTAGCCAATTCATCCGCGATGAAGGATTTGGGTGTTGCAAAGAAAATCTTTGGTATGAGAATAACAAGAGACAAGGAAAATCCAAAATTGACATTGTCTGAGGGTGAGTACATAGAGAAGATGTTGGAGAGGTTTAGAATGTAGAATGAAAAACTAGTTAGTACACCTTTGGCTAAACATTTCAAATTAACTAATGAAATGTGTCCGAAGACATAGGAGGAGATAGAATACATGTCCAAGGTCCCTCATTCATCAACAATTGGCAGTTTGATGTATACGATGGTTTGCACAAGACCAGATATTGCACATGCAGTGGGAGTTGTGAGCAGGTATATGAACAATCCAGGTAAAGAATATTGAGAGGAAGTAAAGTGGATTATCAGGTATTTGAGAGGTACTGCTACTCATGCATTATATTTTGAACGTTTAGACACTATTCTATAGGGATATGTTGATTCATATATGGAAGGTGATAAAGATAGCAAGAGGAGCACCATAGGGTATGTTTTTACTATAGGTGGAACAATAGTAAGTTGGATTTCGAAATTGAAAAAGGTTGTTGCACTTTCAACAACATAGGAAAAGTATGTTGCTGCTACAGAGGCTAGTAAAGAGATGATTTGGTTATAGAGGTTTATGGAGAATTTGGGAAATAAGAAGGAGAATAACAGGTTGTATCTTGACAGTGAGAGTGCCATTCATCTCTCAAATAAATCATCCTTCCATTTGAATACTAAGCATATAAAAATCAGGTACCATTTTATACGATTCATCTTGGAAGATGGACATTTGAAGTTGGAAAAGATACACACTGGCCATAATCCTGCAGACATGTTAACAAAGGGAGTAACCAAGGAGAAACTAAGTTCCTTATCAGTTTTAGTTGGTATTCAAGAATGAATATGAAAATGAGAAATTTTCTAGGTCCAAGAAGAATCATAGTCCAAAATATACAACAGGGGATTACAAACACTACCCCACACACATCAAGGGGTACTATATCTAACTCCACTTCATTATAAAATATACACTTACATCAAGTTTTATATCACACTGTTTTGTGACCTTGATCTCTACATCCTTCTTATGGTTCTTAGGTTTCATCTTTGGATGTAGTTTCTGAAATTTTTCCTTAGTGTGACCATTGACATGGAAATGGTGACATTGGTTATGTGGATCCTTGCAGTGATGTGCAATGGCTATTATCTTCTTATATTTTTCTTTCCACTTATTGTTTACCTCCTTGGAAGTGTCTTCATGCTCTTTCTATTTGGAACCACTTGGCTATCTTTTTTGTGGAATATATTTTCCATATATTGTGTTTTCACACAAGCCTCATCAACTATCCTAGGTTTGAAGAGTACCATTTTCTTTTAAAAATGACTATGTAGACCCCCAAAATACTTGAGGAGTACGTTTGGGTTCTTAGGAGAGATACCCACCATGATAGTCATCTTCCTAAATTCAGTGGTGTACTCTTGAACACTTTCCCCCCACCTTTTCTTGAAGTAATGCCACTAGATCCATTGGTCCTCTACATCCTCAATACAATAGAACTAGGACTTAATGAGGGTTTTTAAATATTGTTTGGCACAATCCTATTTTGAGAATTAAGCCTATTTTGGGGCGCATGCCTATTTTTAGAGAAAAGATCTATTTTGGGAAAGATCTATTTTTGGAAAGAAAGACCTAATTTTGGAGCATGCACAATAGGTGGAAAGAAATCAACAAGCAAAAAAAGAAGGAAAATAAACAAGGAGGAAAAACAACATGGGGCATAGGAAGACAAGCCTAACCATGATAGGGTTAGGGTTTTTGATAGACTATAAGGATATAAGCCATAAATTAGTATAAATAAAGACTTAGGGGGTCTAGGAAGAGAATGTATGTATGAATGTATGAAGGAATGAATGTAGGTATGTGGAAGTGTATGTGTGTGAGATAGAGGTTAGTAAAGGAAAAGAGAACCGATTATTGTGACTATGCGGATTGTTGATTGTAATAAGTCTTGTAGAAGAGTCAAATAGATAGTGTTGAGGATTAGGTCACAGGCTAAGGATCCTGGTGTGATATAGTCTGCCTCAGAAAGGGTTCTTACTCTCATCTTGATTATATTACTGAAGATGTAATGCATGAAGTGCAATATTTTGCAGCAGAATAAATAAAAGAGTAGAGGCCAAATCTTTGTGGATGTAGCCCAAGGAGGGGGTGAACCATGGTAAAATTTGGGTTATGTGTGGTTTTTAATGAATGTTTACTTTCTGTTGTGTTGAGTGCTCAACACACCCTAAAAGTTTTGTGACCACTTCCTTTTGGGTACCACCTTGTCTTCTACCTTCGATTGTTTTCACAGTGGTTTAAGCTTGATAACCTTCTTATATGATATGTTTCATATCCAAGTTTCTCTTCAGTGTATTAAGAACCATCTTGAGAAACACCATGATTGATCAAGGGACCAACGACCCAGTTTTCTCTCATCTTACTTGAGAAGTTCAACATCGGTGAAAGATTAATGTAGTGAAATTGTATGGGAATTCAAAGAAGTTGAATGTCAACATTCGTTGGCATTGACTGATAAGAGTATTTATTTTACGAATATAGCCTCCTAAAAGATTTCACCGAAGGTCGATTCTTTCGGTTTTGGTAGAAAAGTGTGATTGTAAGCTCCGCACATAGATAAAGCAACATTGCAAACCACCGAATTCCCGAAAAAAAATTTCGGTATTGACGAGGGGGAACTAATTAATCTCTCCAACGACTCTCGGTATCGACAGTTGTGACCTCTAGTCTTTTCTAAAAAACTCTCTGTACAATTGAAATTCCGAGCAAAACTTTTATCCACTAGCCAAATATATTTCAATGACTAATTTTTTTTAACCAAAATCAATAATCCCATGGAAGTAGTAATTAATATCAAATTTTTACAAAGGAAAAAATTAACAAACTCACGACGTAATAACAATGGTTCCAAAAGATGTCCCTGAGGTGTAGGACAGTCGGTGACAAAGTGTGTTGTTAAGCCACTCTGTGATGTTAAAGTCACCGGTTCGAAACCTGCGGGGACAAAAAATCCAACCATGTTAAGGGTTGGTGTGGCTCAGGCCGGGTGTGATCCCCGAGTGATTTTGACGGCTTAGATTCCCCTGAGTCGCGGTTTCTCAAGCCACAGGTTAATCGCGTAGCCAACAGGTCCCACACAAATTAACAAAAAAAAAAAAACAATGTTTCCAAAAGATCTAACATTTTACGCAAAATATTTAAGGAAGAATATGCATTTGATTCACAGTGATACTTTTAAACTTTTCTTTATATACAATCAAGAAAAAACCTCCACCAGGCTTGGTTACATACGAATAGATGACCCCTACGAATTGGCTAACCTGCTTGGTCATCGTAAGATTACAAAATTTTACAAAGAAGAATTACAAAGAAATGTTGAGCCACACTTCCAGGAACAAAGGACGAGAACCCGCTAACTACGTATCTCCTATACTTTGGTCCTCTCTCAGGCTATCTTTCATTCTTGGTGGTGTCTTATGCTCTGTTTTTGTAGCCATCTGCTGCGCCTCGCGTAACTCCACGATCGTGTCTTGTGCTTCCCTAAGTTGTCTCTGCAAACAAACGGTGCTCTCCACGGGACCTTGCGGCTGTGGTATCCTCTGGGTTTTTACTGCCAACTGACGTTGCAGTTCTCTATTCTCTTGGTAAATCTCGTCTATTGCAATTGGATCCTGCTCTAGTTGTTGAGCAGAATTTTCGACGGAAGCTCTCGGATATTCAACCCTCCCCTTTCTTCTTCTGCCTTCTTTTCCAATGATCCTGACTAACTTCGAACGATCAGTAGGAATTTCAGACTCCTGAAGGGATGGACGTGCACTTAGTTTGGCCTTGGGTGGTCTCCCTCTCCTTCCCGAGTTTTCTTCTTAGGCCTTCCTCTCCTCCACAGTTTTGGTCTCGAAGAAGGCACAGTCTCCAACTTATTTCTCCCAGACGTATCTGCGACCACCCCAAGCCCGTGTGTAGACACTGTGTTGCCTCTAGGAAGATAGTTGTACCTCTAGAAGCCCACAGGAAGGTGTCTCAGGTGCATTGGGGATGATAACTCGCACTCCGGCTGCCTTGTGGACCTCGTCTCGTGTTTTAAGGATATCCCATAATCACAAAGTGTAAGAGACTCAAGGCATCCGCAGATGGCAAAGGATTACTCAACTGGAAATCGCCAAGATGAACTTACCAAACCAATTCCCCAAGGGATATAATCTTGGCATATAAGAAGGATTGATCACAAAAATCCTGGATTTATAGGGAAATCAAAGAGTGATACTAGGCTCGCCAGCATAATGCCCACACCTCACGACATGATGTTTGAAAATTTTTGGCATGCCACAACTAATCGATGGATGCGATCTAGAACATGAAAGCGTCGCTGATCGGAGTTGTAGGAAAGCATGCAGTACGATCCTTTCGATCCTTTTTTGAACTTTTGAACCTCCATTATCTATAAATGATGCTTGGCATGCTTGGTGGTACGAGTTCCGAAGGCATTTAAGAACCTTCTTTGTACGATATCCGACCTCTCGGGAGCACACATGTGCATAATTCGTCCTTGACGCCCTTTTATCCAAAGGTCAAGTAATCACTGTGATAATTATACATTCATGTCTATCATACTTGATTAGCCACACTACATCATGCTGAGGTGTTTAGTTATACCAAAGAGGAGCAATGGCTTCATAGGTCACTCAAAGGAAGAATTTGGGATCACGTAAGTATTAAAAATGACTGAAACTAGCAAGTTGTACAGGTACATGTTGATCTGTTGATTATTTATGTCATATTATGGGTTGCTTGATTGCTAAAATATGTTTATCTAACTGCAGGTAGAACCTTCTCGATCACCAACCATAGTCTATCCTGTTATCCCACCGAAGAACTAAAAGAATCACCGAAGTGACGAAGTATGTCGAGCTCCCGATTTCGGCATCCCGATATTAATTGACCTAAGTGAAATGATCAAGCTATGTGTCAAACAAGATGCATCATGATTCGAAGAAGGTGCAAAGGTCACCGATGCAAAGCCTGAGCAAGTACAAAAATTCACAGGACATCCAATCAAATCCAGAGCCATACTTCAGAAGTTGAACTTTAGCCTGGAAAAATATCAGGCGGACGCAACAGATATCATGGGAATCTTTGCAGCTCCAATGGAACAACACAAGTTTCCATGGGCCAACACCTGTGAAGAAATTTTTATCAGATGGTCTGATTATGAAAGAGTCCACCCTTTTCAAGAAAAAACTTGGATGGACTATTGAAAGACTATTAGATGTTGATGCCACATTGTGATTCTTGATTATCTCAAATTGTATTTTACCGTTAATCACTGTTAAGAATTTATATTATAAATAGGAACATCGACCGATGGTTAAAGGGTTGATGGTTGTTGTAAGAACTCTTTTCTTTTGGTTTTTGATAATTATTTTAAGACTGCTACGAATTAAGAAGTCCTTCTGGACTAGAGACAAGCTATTTTCATCATATGTATATGATTAGAGTTGGAGAAGAATTACTTCCTTTCCTGTTCCATGAATGTTGCAGTAAATGAGTAAGAGAAATTAATTTTGTTGTCAAGTTATCTGGTGCAATGTTTTAATGTTCCTTGATTTAAATGATGAAAGTAAACCATTGTGCTTCTATGTGATGAATGTTTTGGTAGATGAATTATTTTTCTTACCATGACATTGATTACAATTGTGTTTCTTTCTCCATGCTAAGTAGTTTACCTTAGCTATTTGATGAATGTATCGGTAGAAGAATTATTTTTCTTACCTTGATCTTGATCATATATATGTCTTCTTTCTGCTATGTATCTTTCTCAAACAATAGTTAGATTCTCTTTCGGTTAAAGTATTATTACTAAACCCCTTTGGCATATGATCATTGTCTGCATGTTCGAGTAGCGGGTTATCCCAAGATCGACCCCTTCCCAATAGTTAAAACTCTTGTCCTATCTTCGTCAATTTGGTTTATACTATCTTTCATCTCTTGTACCTACCCCACCTAAGAGAAAATACAGAAAAACTGTTTTAACTGAAGGAACAGTATTCGCCATAAAAAACAAAAGCTCATTGATAATTTGGCCAGATTGTAAGATTTGGAGAACCATTCCACTCCAAACGCTGGAGAGTCTAATTGGTCCTCAGTGGCGGGTTTGGTTCCTGCTGATTGAATCAGGGGATTTAAGCCCCATCAACAAAAATGGTGCTAGAAGAAGGGCCTAAGAATGAATGGTTGAATATGTAAGTTATATGATATTTCGAACAACCTATAGATTCGTAATAGACCACATGCATGGATAGTCATCCAACAGACAACCCACCTTTACCGAGCACTCCTGAAGAGGATAACTCACCCCACTCCGAGGAAGGATATCTTCACCCTGAAATATCTTACGCCCTCCCTCATGAGGAACTAAATCTGTTCAGAAGGATTACCATAACCTACGCCCGACAAATCGACGTGTTTCCCTTCACCCCCATCCTCCCTCGAAGAAAACAAAAAAAAATACTAGTAGTCATCACTCCTGATGAAGTTTTTGTACACTCCGTTAAAGACTTATTAGACTTCGCGATCACTGAAATCAAAGAACCTCTTGACCTCATACCCAAGACGCCAGCTGGTGACATCTCTGAACGTAATGATCTTTCAGAAGAGGAAGAGCCTGAATCTGAATCCAAAGAAATGGAAGGGAACAACGATTGAGAAGAAGAGAGGAAAGTTCCACTTCAATACAACCAACCCTGGTTGGTCGGGGACATTGTGGCCATCCCTGGATGAGTACACAATCTCCCTCGCAACCCAGAAAAGTTGCTCCCCAAGTATGATCCTGAAACCTCAGGATTTCCCGAAGATCATATCAAGAAGTTCATACTCGCGATCAGGCTTATGAACGTTCAACATGAAGACATGGTATGCATACTTTTATCCTACACATTTGAGAACTCAACTTCCATTTGGTATTTTAACTTTCCAGTAGGATCCATAACCAGCTGGACTAAGTTCCAAAAGGATTTCCTAGATAAATTTGCTGAAGAAACTACCATGGGAGCCCTTATGGCTGAATTATTCACATCCACTATGACCTCAAAGGAAAGTGTCAAAGATTTCAATAAAAGATTCACGACTATCCTAAAAAAGATTCAGCTTGCGGAAAAATCAGCTATGCTAACGCACTTCCGCCCTTTATTTCCATGTTCGTTAAAAGAGCTGCTAAGCAATCCCTCGCAAAGAATTTTGAAGAGGCCAATATGATAGAGTTCTAGATGAAAGGGTGTAAAGAAGGTCAGGCATCTCTAGCAAGAAAATAAAGCTATCCCCCTCTCAGGAGAGGACTCCTCTTGACCAGACCTCCGGGGAAGCCAACTGAACCAACTCCCGATAAGGGTAATGGAGATATAGAATACCTGCAATGCATGGTCAAGAAACTATCAAATGAGATTATAGATATGAAAAGAAATGTAGGTGAGGGAAACCAAGGCCAAAGACCCTATAAGATTTTCTTTAAAAGAAACCAACCTTTCAAAGCAATTGAACCTTCCCCAACCAACCTAAACATTGACTTAGGGAATGTCGTGTCTGATTCTTTCTATACATATCACCAAGAGAACCAATTAGAAAGGAAATGTACTCAGTGGGTCCACACCATGAATTTAATGGCCAATCATTTTCTGGGTGAAGTCTCTTTGACCGAACCATCCAACAATTCAACCTTTAACATTGTCGATCAGGAAGAAGCTGACCCACCACAAGACACGACCATGCTGATATGGGATCCCGATGTGATCACATCTTTGGATGATCTGTTTACATCTCAGGCACCACCCACAGAGATGTCGGTGGTACAGACATGTAATAAGGGCCAACCTGACCCGAAATATACTGATGCCACCCGTGCCTCACAAAGTAAATTATCTCCCAATTGCCTGAGAGTACCTTTCTCTCCCTGTAAAAAGACTATAAGTATCCATACTCATGATTCTCCTAAATTAGATTACAATGTAGTAGAATATTTGAAGAAGTTGAAAGCTAATGTATCAGTTATGGACGTATGTAGAATCCCTCAGTAGAAATACCTTCTATTGCAAGATCTAAGTTTGGTGAAAAACTCGACCATCGATGATGGTTGGGAGAAGAATCTTCCCCCCTACGGATTTGGTGAGAAAACCAACGGTAAAAACATACTCAGAAGGCAGGAAGGAGAGGCCTTTTGTACCACCTTTCCTTTTAATGTTCGAAGTCTTCAACATGAATCTCCACAACTGTCTGGTAGACTCTGGGGCATCTTCCAATGTCATGCCCTTGGCCATTTGTAACAAATTGGGTGTTGTCCCTATAAAAAGTGATAAGGACGTCATACAACTGGATAGGACCTAGGTCAAAGTCATGGGGGAACTCAAATATGTGATGATTAGGGTATCCAGTCATCCTAATTTCATACAGGTGATTGACATCATTGTGGTGGATATCCCTGAGGCATATGGGCTATTATTAAGCCAAGATTGGTCCGAAAAACCAAACGGATATTTTAGCACAGACTGGGCACACATTTGGATACCATTGAAGGGATACAAGAACATGATCAAAATAAATTGGGAAAGATATCTGAAACATACGGTCACTAACCTGGAAACCCCGAATGAACTAGCCTCTACTGATTTTTCCATACTAGGGAATTATTATTGTGATTCTAACTTTGGAAATTTTTCTCCTCTTTCATCTTCTGTTTCTCTTACCCAAAGCTCGGAGATGATATTTCAATAAGAATCCCCAATGCCAATGGAAGATTCTCTCTTTTTTCAAGACCTAGTGCTAGGTCCTCCAGAAGAAAAGGTCAAAGAGAGGAACACTGATTGGAATGGAAATCATCGCTCACAAATTTGGACCCTTTATTTTGATGGATCCAAGTCACAAGAGGGTTCAGGAGCAGGGTGCATCCTCATCGATCAAAAGGGTAAATGCCATTTCTTGTCTTGTAGACTAGAATTCGAGTGCACCAACAACACTGTCGATTATAAATCCCTGGTACAAGGGTTAAATAAATCCATAGATCTTAATGTCAAGGAATTAAAGGTGTTCGAAGACTTGGAAATCATTATTAGACAAGTGAGGAACACTATACACTACAACTCCCCTCATCTTAAGAACTACCAACAGGAGGTGCAGAGGCTGATAGAACACTTTGAAGCTTTCAATATCACTACAATCCCCAGAGTGAAGAACATCCTCCCTGAATCCTTAGCCACCGCTGCTTCAAGAATCTCACCTTTAGAAGATTACGAAGCCTCTCGATTCACTGTAGAACTTCTATACAAGCCATCGATACCTAATAATATTTCTAATTGGAAAGTCTTTAAGGGGGATGAACAGATCATAAGCTTCTTGACTAATCAAGACAACTTCAAAGACCTCACTATTGACGATGAAGAGTTCCAAGAGAAACTAATGGAAACCAGTCCTCAGGAGGGTCAATGTGTGGATAAACCAAAGCCTCACACAATTCCAAAAGGGATAGAAAATATAGAAAATTTGTTTGATCTAAAGGAACGTTTCAAAGGACCTAAAAACACAAAGACTAGTAGCTCCTACCCCCTCCACGAAACTGTAGATATTGGAACACCAGAAAACCAAAAGCATGTAAATCTCGACAAAATGATATCTAAAGAGGAGAGGAAAGCCTACCTCAAATTATTCAAACAATACTAGGATGTTCTTGCCTGGTCCTATAAAGATTTGAAAATGTATGATACCCACATCATTCAACACACCATCCTGTTGAAACCCGAAGTCAAACCTTTTCAATAGAAGCTTTGAAAGTACCACCCATCCTTAGAACCCCTAATTTATCAAGAGTTAAGGAAGCTTTTAGATGCAAAGATAATTTTCCAAGTTAGACATTCCGCATGGGTAGAGAACCTTGTTCCAGTAAGAAAAAAGTCTGGAGAAATCCGATTATGCGTAGACTTTCAGAATCTCAACAGAGCTTCAGAAAAGGAAAATTATCCCACCCCACCGATGGAGAAACTCCTACAAACAGTGTCAGGCTCAGAAATTTTCTCCCTTCTATATGGTTTCTCAGGATACAACCAAGTGTTGGTTTCAGAGGAAGATGGATTAAAAACTACCTTTCGGACCAAATGGGGAACCTTCGCTTATAAACGCTTTCCTTTCGACTTGATTAACGCATGAGTGACCTTTCAAAGGGAAATGGACGTGGAGTTTCGGGGGCTTATAGGTAATTTCATGGTAGTGTATTTAGATGACGTAACGATGTATTCGAAGAATAGAGAGGAATGCATCCAACACTTAACTCACATTTTTGAACGATGCCAAAAATACGGTATATCACTCAATCCTAAGAAAACTATCTTCGGTGTTGAAGAAGGTAAGTTGTTAGGTCATATTATATCTCAATAGGGAATTAACATAGACCCCGAAAGGATTAAATCCATAGCTCAAATTTTGCTACCCCATAATAAGAAGGCTATGTAGTCTTTTTTCAGGCAAATTAATTTTGTAAGGAAATTCACTCCTGACTTCACTGAAATCATCAAACCCTTACAAAATATGGTTCACAAAGATTTTGAGTTTAAGTGGGATGATGAACGAAAAGACTCTTTCAACAATATCAAGGTTTACATATCCCGAGCCCCAGTATTGCGAAGTCCCAATTTCAATAGAGACTTTAACCTTTATACTTTCACCTTTGACCAATCGCTAGCTGCAATTTTAACTCAGAAGGACAACGACAACAATGAAGCCCCAGTGTCATTCATGAGCACCAACCTTCAAGGAGATGAGCTCAATTACCTCACCATAGACAAGAAGGCTTACACGACCTATAAAGAAGTAAAGCATTTTAGGTTTTACATCCTCAAGAATCACACTAAGGTGATTGTGCCACACCCTGTAGTCTGATCCTTGTTTACCCAACAAGAAATGGGAGAAAGAAGAGGGAAATAGATGGTGGTAGTCCAATAATTTGATCTATCTATAAAACCCACCAAGTTAGTAAAAGGAAAAGGTTTGTGCAAACTCCCAGCCGAAGCTCAAGATCAGGCAAACTAGGATCTAGGGTAGGATAATGAAATAACACTGTGGTGTGGTGAAGCAACATACATTTCACCGGGACCAGACTCCTGGTACAAGGATTTGGCTCATCTATTACATTACGAGACTTGTCCCAAAAACCTCAACCTTAGATAAAGGAGAGCCCTCTGATTAAAATCCTCGCAATATCGCCTCATAAATTCGGTACTCTTCTGGATCAACTATGACGGGGTATTACTAAGATGTCTCAAAAGTGAGGACACTGATAAAGTGCTAAAAGAACTCCACGATGGCCCTACTGGGGGACATTTTACAGGAAACACCACCGCTCATAAGGTTCTAAGAGCCAACTATTACTGGCCCACTTTGTTAAAAAATGCTCATGCTTACGCCAAGAATTGTAATATTTGTCAAATAAGTGTTGGCAAGGAAGGAAGGGCAACAATCCCACTCCAGCCTGTAATTGTCTCCAGACCGTTTGAGCAGTGGGGGCTAGATACCATAGGAGAAAGTACTCCCAATTCTTTGAGATTGCACAAGTATATTCTTACTGCAACTGATTATTTCACAAAGTGGGTAGAGGTCATCCCTCTGACCCATGTAAATGAGAAAATAGTCATCCAATTTATAGAACAACAACTAATTACAAGGTTTGGCGTTCCTTCCGTTCTGGTCTTTGATAATGCAACCTACTTCTCCTCTACCCTATTGACAGAGTTCTCTCTAGACAAAGGAATCATAATCAAGTACTCTACAAATTATTACCCTCAGGGAAACGGTGTGGCGGAGTCAACCAATAAGAATCTGGTGAGGATACTAAAGAAGATGGTTGTGGATAACCATAGAAATTGGCATAACCAACTCCATAATGCGCTATGGGCTGATAGGGTCACACCCAAAGAGGCTATATGGAATTCTCCGTTCTTCCTGGTCTACGGACAAGAATCCATTATCCCAAACGGGCTTTATCTTCCATCTCTCCAATTGGCCCAAGAATCTAACGATGATAAATCCTCGAACATGTAACAAATAATCATCACTCTGCTCATGTTGGAGGAAGATAGGGAAAGGGATAAGTCTAAATTTTTATCCCATCAACAGATAGTAAAAATATGGTTCGATAAACATAAGACTAAAGAAAATAATTTTGAAGTAGGAGACTTGGTTCTAAAGGGGGATGAGGTAAATGAACCCAAAGGGAAGCATTCCAAGTTTCAGATCCTATGGCTTGGGCCTTTTCAGGTGGCTGAGAAGATTGGGGTATGTTATCACTGAAATTTCATCTGCACATGGCGAAAAGAACTCCACATCATCAAAACAACAATGAAGTCATTCATGGCACAGAATTATGTTCACAGCATTCCAGAAGAGTAAAAAACTATACAAAATAACCATAAAGTGAAGGACACTTCACAACAGTAGGGTGCGCACGTATGCGCGGGATAAGAACGTGTTGCGCGCGCTCAATGCGCCYGACGCGCGACTGTCCACATAAAAAAGCYGYGCATCTGCTAATACRGCACATTAAATGCTTAAGTCGGCCTCYCGACCGCCGATGGACCTTCCCCCAAGATGATTTGACATCCAGATCAGGGTCGGTTCTGCGAAATCGGTGAATTAATGGCTTAAACAAACCCTAAACAGCACCGTGTTTACACCGGAAGCTAGTTACGTGACCGCCTGGAAAATGTTATAAATAACAGTGAAGGCTCGTTGTTTCAGCAGAGAATTCCATGCAAAGTTATGC
>JZKD02S1653421.1:40740-73808 GCA_000966675.3 Picea glauca
TAGATCTAAATATCCATGAAAATATTTGAGGAAATGTGGGAAGTGTGGTAAAATAGGGCATTATAAGAAGGATTGCAAGTCTAAGAAGATTGAAAAACCAAAGGGATCTGATAGTACCTCTTTCACAGAGGTGAAAACCTCCACTGAATAAGGAGGTGATGTTTACCTGGCATCTACAAGTACACATGAAGACTGTGATGTATGGTTGATCGACTCAGGTGCTTCATACCATATGACTCCTCAAAGGGAGTGGTTCTTTGAATATATAAAATATGATGGTGGTGATGTATTCCTATGAGATGACTCGATAGAAAAAATCTTGGGACGTGGAAGAGTTAAGTTTCTTCTAAAAAACAAAAGGATTAGAACTCTCCCTGGGTTTCTGCACATTCCAAAACTAGCTAGGAGATTAATATCTGTAAGCAAGATGGAAGATGTGGGAGTGGATACTGTATTTGGAAAGGGAACTTGCAAGATGGTACGAGGAGAAATGGTGTTGATGAGGGGAGTTCAGTGTGGAACTCTGTACAAGTTGTTGGGAAGCACTTATACTAATGGGTGTAACAATTCTGTTGTCCCTGAGTAGAGAAATGAAGGAGACAAGACCAATACTTTCCCAGAAAAAAAGACCATGTTGTGGCATCAAAGACTGGGGCATATTGGAGAAAAGGGCCTATGTACACTACACGGTAAAGGTATGGTTAAAGGTATGTCTAATTGCACTCTGGATTTTGATTTTTGTGAACATTGCATATATGGTAAACATAATCGAGTAAGATTCCCATCTAGTTCTACAAGAGAAAGGGGGATCTTAGAGTTGATACACAGTGATGTGTTTGGACCTGTTCCTATTCCATCCCCAGGTAAATCTGTGTATTATGTTTCATTCATAGATTATTTTTCAAGGAACACGTGGATTTATTTGATTAGAAAGAAATCTGAGGTATTTGATAAATTTAAAGAGTTTAAGGCTCTAGTAGAAAATCAGACAGAGAAGAAAATAAATGTATTGAGAACAAATAATGGTGGAGAATTCTGCGGAAATGAATTTGAAGAATTCTGTAAGAAGTGTGGTATAGAAAGGCAGAAGACTACTCCATACACTCCTTATCAGAATAGAGTTGTAGAAAGGATGAACAAGAGACTAATGGAAAAAGAAAGGAGCATGCTCAGCGATGTCGAGTTAGGACAAGAATTCTGGGCAGAGGCAGTGGGTACAACATGTTACCTGGTCAATCAATCACCTTCATCAACGTTGGATGATAAAACTCCACACAAGGTATGGTCAAGAAAGAAACCCTCTCTTCAACATCTTAGAGTGTTTGGTTTTGATGCTTATGTACATGTTCCAAAGGAAAATAGAAGTAAGCTGGATAAAAAGGATGAAAAGTGTATCTTTATTGGTTATAAAGATGGTGTAAAAGGTTATAAGCTTTGGAACCCAGAAACCAAGAAATTTTTTTACAGACGAGATGTTGTTTACAGAGAGGTAAAATATGTGTCCAAATAGGAATTCCTACCAACGCAAGACAAACCTAAGAAAATAGAGCTTGAGTTGGATAATGCAAAATCTGAATCATCTGAAGAAGAGGAAGTAGAAGCAGAAGAAGAAGAACCTCATACCACGGTATTGAGGAGATCAGTGAGAGATAGAAGGAAACCAGAAGGGTATAGTCCACCTAATTTTCGTTCCAATTTTGCTTTATCTATTACTGATGATGATCCCAAAACTGTCAGGGAAGCAGTGAATTCAAAGGACAGTAAACTCTGGAAGAAGGCCATGGTCGAAGAAATGGATTCCTTGGATAAGAATAAGGCATGGGATATAGTTGAGTTGCCAACTGGAAGAAAATCAGTTGGTATAAAATGGTTGTTCAAGAAGAAGTTTAATGCACAAGCTAAAGTGGAGAAATACAAAGCTCGGTTAGTAGAAAAAGGTTATTCCTAGGTAGAGGGAATTGACTTTGGTGATATTTTTTCTCCTGTTGCTAAGTAAACTTCTATTAGATTTTTTTTATCTATTTCTACTACTTTTGATCTTGAAGTGGAATAGATGGATGTGAAGACAACATTCCTACATGGGGATATGGAAGAATAAATCTACATGAAGCAGCCATAAGGCTTTGTAGTGAAGAGAAAGAAAGAGCTGGTCTATAAGCTAAAGAAGTCAACATATGGTCTAAAGCAATAACCTAGGATGTGGAACCAAAAGTTTGACACATACATCCTTGGATTAGGATTTGTAAGAAGCAGGGCTGATGACTGTGTATATTCCAAGCAGGTTGGTAATCAATTGATTTATGTAGTGTTGTATGTTGATGACATGTTGTTGGTAGGAAATAACATGGATGTTATCAAGGAGGTGAAATCACAACTATCCTCCAAATTTGACATGAAGAATATCGGTGATGCTAATTTCATTCTGGGAATGGAGATTAAAAGAGATCGTGCAAACAAGAAACTCTAGTTGAATTAGAGAAAATATGTTGAGACGATATTCCAGAGGTTTAATATGCATGGAAGTAAGCCGGTCAAGGTTCCTATTCCTATAGCTGTAAAGTTATCTGCAGATCAGTGTCCCAAGATGCAGGAAGAAGAATAGGACATGTCCCATGTTCCATATGCCAGTGTGGTTGGCAATTTGATGTATGAAATGGTCTGTACTAGACCGGACATTGCACATGTAGTGGGATTTTTGAGTAGGTATATGTCAAAATGAGGGAAGGAGCATTGGACAACAGTAAAGAGGGTCTTTAGGTATTTGCGTGGCACTACCAATTATGGTTTGTGTTACCAAGGAAGACCATGATTGGACAGAGTGGTGGACATACATGGATTTGTTGATGCAGACTGGACTAGAGATCTGGATGACAGAAGAGCTACAAGTGGGTATTTGTTTAACCTATTTGGAGGATAAATTAGTTGGATGAGAAAAATACAGGCTGTAGTGGCACTCTCAACTACAGAAGATGAATACATGGCAGCCACTCATGCAAACAAGGAAGCAATATGGTTACAAAGATTGTGTTCAGGTATTGGGTTGGTACAAAAAGTAGTGAGATTATATTGTGACAGTCAGAGTACAATCTTCCTGGAAAAGAACCCAGCTTATCATTCGAAGACAAAGCATATTGATGTTCAATATCACTTTGTGAGAGACATGGTTGAGGAAAAGAAAGTGTTGCTGGAAAAGGTTGACACTTTGAAGAATGTTGCAGATTCATTGACAAATTCTGTAAGAACATAAAATTTCTCTTGGTGTAGAGTAACAATGGGCATTTTTTTCTTGGATTGTTGACTATATAATATTGGGACCCCTGGATGCCAAGAAAACAACAAGTGGGAGAATGTTGGGTATGTTTTATATTCTTTACATGTGTGTGTGGGCATGTCAGATTTGAAAACTACGTCTGACAATCCCTCATAGTAGTTCATTTTCTATGTCATGTGCACCAGGCACTTTCCTAGGGGAGGGCAGGTATGCCCCCCCCCTGGTTACGCGCAACACCCTAAATTTTTTTTTTGGGGCGGTTTTTCCTATTTTTAGCGGTTTACTAAAAATAATCCTGGTTTTAGGGATTAGGGTTTTGGTATCTACAAAATACCTAAAAACATTGTATATATTGTATAGTGAATGGTGAAATTCGATATAATGAATACAAGAAAGGTTTTCCCGGTTGAGGGTTTTCGGTATAAATCTTTGTGTACTATGTGAATGAGCCATTGATTAAATTTAGTTTTTCTTAAGAATCTATATGCATTGCTTTACTTCACAGGTTTAAAAATTATAGATTTTTCACTAAAAGAAACACTTGGAAGATGATGGGGTGTGCACAAAGAAACAATTCAGGATTGGTATTAGTGTAAATGACTATTGTGCATTAGATTTGGCACAGAATAGGGGAGAAATAAAATGCAGATGTATGATGGGAGAGGAACAATAGTGGAACACTTGCAGAAGTGAAAAACACAGTGGAGGATGACACCACCAGAGGAATGGCCTCATCACTTTATACATACATTGGAAGGAATCCCATTGAATTGGGATATCGACCAAGAGATGAGCAGAGGCACTACATAATGGATAGGATTACAACAAAATTTTGTAGTAACCTTCTCATTTGAACATGAGAACCCCAACATTTATTCAATGTTGAAGCTAATACGAGGAGCGATATTTATTGATGAACCATAGTTTGAAATCATAACAAAATGTCAACAACAGAAAAAACAAACAGTCAAAGACTTACTCTCATGCTATCATGTGGAAGAGGAAGCACTAGATGAAGATGGTCTGCACAACATTCATATTACAGATATTGAGGGATAAAGAGAGGTGAAAGGTCCATCTATGGAGTCATAAGTATTTTCTACACCAATCAAATTTAAGAAAGTCAACATTGGGACAAACGACAATCTTAAAATAGAAAGTATTGGAGACTATTGGGATGAGAAAATAGTAGAAAGAATAACAGAGTTACAACACAAATACATTGACCTATTCCCAACAACCTTTACAGAGATGAAAGGAATAGCAGGAAAGCTAGGAGAGATGAAGATACCCCTCAAACATGAGGCTAAACCTATCAGGAAAAGACCTTACTGACTGAATCTAGTGTATAAGAAAAAAATGATCGAATATTGGAGGTTGGAATTATAGAACCAGTCGAGGAATCTAAATGGATCAGTCCCATGGTAGTTCAAGAATACAAGCAATGGGAGATAAAAATTTGTGTATATATGAGGAAACTTAATGATTCTTTCTTGCATGAACCTTTCCCTACCCTTTGTATAGATGAGGTCTTAGAGAATGTGGGAGGCGAGGAAGCATATTCATTCATAGATGGATTCTCAAGATACCATCAGATAAAAATCGCTCAAGAGGATAGGTGTAAGACTACTTTTGATACATAATGGAGATCCTACTAGTATATAGTCATTCCATTTGGGTTGAAGAATACACGAACTATATTTTCAAGGGTATTCATAGATGATTTTAAGGAATTCATACATTAGTTTCTAGAAGTATACCTAGATGATTGGATTGTATATAGTCTGTTAAAGGACCATGTAGAAGTGTTAAGACTAATGTTCGAAAGATGAAGGCAATGTCAGATATCATTAAACATCAAGAAATTCATTTTTGGTACACCTTCTGGGATATTTTTGGGACATATAGTGTGTACACTCTAAAGAAAAATATGGTAACAAGACCTATATTGGTATTTCCATATTGGGAAAAGACATTTCATGTGCATGTAGATGCATCAGCCATATCACTTGGACCAATTCTGGCATAGCTAGGAGTAGGGTACTTAGACCATCCTATATCCTTTTCAAGTAGAAAGTTGTTAGAATCTGAGAAGAATTATAACACCACAAAAAGAGAAGGCCTAGCCATGGTATATGCACTTCAGAAATTCAAGAATTTTTTACTGGGTAAACACTTTAAAATGTTCACAGACCATTCTACCCTCAAATATCTAGTCAATAAGACATTGTTGGGCAAGAGGATTTATAGATGGCTATTATTATTCCAAGAATTTTATTTAGAAGTGATGGCCAAACCAAGGAAGTCGAAAGAAGGACCTGATCACCTGTCAAGGGTAACTAATGGTGAAGAACCTACTAATTTGGAAGACAACTTCCCTGATGCACAATTATTTTCAGTACATGTAGTTGATGAATACTTTGTTGATATTTTTGAATACTTAAGTAAATGGGTTGCGCCACAAGAATTTATCACCGCACATAAGAAAAAACTGGTAGTCAGAGTTGTAGACTATCAACTCATTGTAGGACATTTATATAATACATCATTTTGAGAATGTGTTTATTGGAACATGAACGAACCATAATTTTAGCATAATATCATGAAGGTATAGCTGGAGGACACTATGTAGGAAAAACTATTGTGTAGAAGGTATTATGCACAGGATTATGGTGGCCAACAATCCATAAATATGCTAAGGATTATTTCCAGAAATGTTATGTCTGTCAGAGGGTTGGAAAACCCAACAGAAGAGATGAGATGCCCCTAATACCATAAGTGACTCTGCAGGTATTTGAAAACTGTTAATTAGACTTTGTTGGACCTATTAATCCACCAAGAAAAAGGTCAGGAGATAGATATATCATTACTGCAAGTGAATATTTAACGAGATGGGTAGAAGCAACACCATTCAAATACTATAGCACATAGACATCAATAGACTTCTTATTTGAGCAAGTGATCACCATATTTGGATGTCCCAGGATTTTGATGAGTGACCAAGAAACTCACTTTATTAATAATACCACCAGGTCTATAACCGAGTAGTGTTAAGTTTATCACCAGAAGAGTACACCATATCATCCTCAGGTAAATGGAACAGTAGAAGCTTTCAATAAGATTTTGGAAAATGCTTTGACTAAGATCTACAATGTCAATAGGAGTGATTGGGACTTGAAAATACTAGCATTACTATGGGAATATTGGACCACATGCAAGAAGTTGATAGGACATAAACCATTCATATTGGTGTATGGGAAGGAAGCAGTGGTGCCATTAGAATGTCTGGTACCTAGTCTGCATGTAGCAACAATAACCAATATGGAAGAAAGAGGTGAAGTACATGAGGGGTTAAGACAACTAATGGAAATGGAAGATGACATGATTCTAGAAGGATTTCACCAGGAAGAACTAAAAGAAAGAGACAAATCTTGACACAATAGACATATTAAAAAGAAGAGTTTTAAGGAGGGAGACCTAGTTCTTCGCTATGAAAACAAATATTTGCAGCACCATGGTAAGTTTATAATGCATAGGTTAGACCCATATGAAGTAAATACTGTCACATATGGGGTATATATGCAACTAAAATACTTAGGAGGAACATAACTAAAAGGAATGATCAATGGTAGCCGATTGAAACTCTACAGGGACATTCAACCTACTAATTCTTAAAAGTTACAGTACAGTGAGAAAGCCATGTATATAGTGTACTATAGTAGATATTAGGAAAGAAAACTCATAAAAATGAAGAAAAAAGTAGAAAAAGAAGAAAAAAGAAATACAAAAATAGAAACAGAACGAAAAGACAAAAGAGGAACAAGTTGAAGGAACTACAGGAAAGTGAAAAAAAAGTCGCGCGCAACAATCACCATGACAACATCGAAAGACAACGCATAGGAAAAATTACATTCGACGCAAATGCACACAAAAAGTGAAAAACAATTATGACTGGGTCTATAAAGTGCAAAAATCACACATTAATTCAAATCTTAGTGATTTCTGAGCACAGAGAAAGATACAAAGTGCGTTCCCTAGATAGAATTGTGTGAAGAAGTGAGTGAGTGGGCCCATTAGATAAAATATGAAACCACCAAAGTTTGGCACTCCAGGATAGTATGTACGGTTTACTCAACAGGGCCTAAGGCATAAGGAAAGAATGAGACAACCCAATAACATGGTCGAACTTGAATATGTCACCACTTCGGACACAGAGTCAATCATCCCAACATGGGTTGAAGAGGAAACATTGACAACACCACAAGGGAAAGTAGGGTAGAGTTTCAATAGTCAAAATGGTATCCCAAACCCTAACCTTGAAATGCTTGCTAAACCTAATGAAAAAATGGGTCAGCTACAAGGACACGAAGGAGAGGAGGTGTTGGTCGAGGATATCACTGACTAGTTAGACTATGGGAGGGAATAAGAGGATGCATAAACAACAGAGGCAGGCCCATTTATTGTTGGGAAGAAAAGAAAGGTCCAAGATGCCACAAACATCACATTGCCATATCTCCTCGATGCAGTGGTCACTGTGGATGATATGCTGGGAAAAGTACCAAAACTTAGGTACTCAAACCATGATGTGCACGATGTGAACAAATTCCTAGATTTTTCCAAAGAGACTTACGTAGAAAACACAAGGGAAATTTCCCCCCTAGATAAACTAATAATGGAGCCCGTGGAATGGATAACGGGGTTGTACAACTCTAGTATAATGAACCTCCTGGATATACCATACTTCGGGAACGGTAAAAACGTTGGGCTCTGCATTAGAAAAATATTATCCCACATACAAGGATGCATCCTTTGGATAGATAGGCCAGTACAAATGGATGTGGCACTAATATCCAATATCATAGGGTTACCTACAGTCGATGCACAACTAGAGGAGAAATTGTATAACAAGGCATGCGAGAAGGAAATTGACGAGCTGGTCAAAACACAGTTCGACACTATTTGGGGAAACAGGGGAATTGTGCTCAAGGATATTAATGACAATGTGATGAGATTCTCCTAAATGCTTATGGATTGCATGCTACTGATGAAATGAAGAAAATAAGAAGATCCAACAAGATTTATAGTAGTAGCCACCCAATGCGCGAAAGGAGTGATGTTCATTTGGGAACCATACCTACTGAACCAATTTTTAGTCGATTGTAGAGATACATAGGATAATGGAACTGATTTCCATTACTTTTGGGTCATCATCCTTATAGATTTGGCAGGATGGAAGGAGCCAAATTTTTCAGCCTTGTTGGATAGGAAGGAAAATGTTATGCAGCGAGATAATAAAAATCAACAAGTAAATAACAAAGTATTCACAACGTTGTTGGAAGAAATAAAACAACTCACAACCAATGTGTGGCGCATACCTGTGGAGGTAATCCAATAAACGAAAGGGATATCCAGGTTCAAGGCATCCAGGAACCACATGTGGATATAGGCCGCAAGGGATCCAAAGATGGCATGGATAAAAATGCAATATTGTGTCACCAAGGAGGAAGCTAAATGGATAATTAGAGACTGGCCTGTGCAGTGGAAGCTTCTAGTATCAAAACCAACAAAAAATCCAACTACGACACAATCCACCAAGCCCAAGGAAAAGGATGAAGGAGGTTCCTCAGAAAAAGAAAACAACCCAGTCGATAACACTAGAAAGGATGTAGTGGAGAATCAACCATTATGAAGCAGTGTAGTGCCTAAAAAACCAAGGAGGACAACAAAAGCAACAAGGAAAGATAGCCAACAAAAGACCGGAAAGGGGGATATATCACATACTAGTCAAGAAAGGGTCCAGTTTACAAAAAGTGGGGCACAACCCTCACAGACAACAAGAAAGCCAGTGCAGGTAGTATAGGTGCAAAAAAAGAGGAATTATGTCATAGAAGACCCAGTCATCACCTTGATAGAGGATGATGCTAAATTCATCACGAAAAATGTCCAAGACAGGGGGGAAGAGGTGATCCTTATTGCAGAGGCACAAAGAGAAGAGATCATGGACAAGCTCATAGAAGTCCATGAAACTCTACAATAAGTATGGAGTCAAGTAGGACCACATGTCACAACATGACGACAATAAAAGAAACAATACCCCCCTGCACAGAAAGAAGGAGAGGAGACAATGCAATTTGTAGTAAAAGGCAGGGAGGCATTCATAGTCACTCAAAAAATGATTAGAAGGGATCATGAGACTGTGCAGAAACCCATGGGGTAAGTGGAGATGTTTGAAGTCATTATGGAATAGATAGCCATCAAGCCACTATACAGACTCTAGACCAACATAATGCAAGAGGTGCAATCCAGAGCTTGGACGAATGCGACTAACTTGGAGGTGGGTAGGGGAATCACTGAAATGTTACAAATCACATGCAACCAACTAACCTTGGAGAAAGAAGAGGACAAACAACACATGAATAAGAAAGAACATGGGTTGACAATGGTATATAATCACATCCTAGAAAATGCACAACCACCAGAGAGGAGCGCAGCAGAGAAGATAAAAATTATTTCACAAACAATTGAGGGATATAGGTAGGAAATCTAGGATCTCAAAGAAAAGCATCAGCCTATGAATCCTCCGGAGGTTCAAGAATAGAGAGAACAGCAATATGCACTCCATATAGCAGAGATGTAAAAAGAAGCAAGGGAAGTAGCAGATTTGTTCGACAGAACCTTGCAGATATGGACTGTTTTAGAGGAAGGAAGGTGAAAAGGTCCAATAGTGGTAACAACAAGAGGAGAAAATCAATGTTACGATGCAAGAGCTAAAGAAACGAAACAAAACAATGAGTATCATGGAGTTCTTGAAGGGAACTCAAGAAATGAAGACTCTGCAAACAAAGTTAAAGGAAACACAAAAAAAACAAGAAAGACAAGCACAGTTGGAACCCCTCCAAGAACAAGCAACATAGATGGTCATGCAGTTGGAGGAAGAGAACACGAGCATGGCATAGGAACAGAAAAAGGGCGCAACATTAGTACATGAAGAGATAAAAGTCCAGACATTCGACTCTCTAATGGAAAAATATGTGCAGATGAGAACAAAAGGAAAGGAACTAGCAGAGGAGTTCCACAGTTTTGAAAAGGTAGTATAGGGAGCACACACCACCTGAGTGGCTTGAGACGAGCCACATGTCAGTGATGGGGGACTATTGGGTGCAAGATTATTTTGAGAATGAAGCCTATTTTTGAAAAAAAAGGTCTATTTTGGGGTGCAGGCCTATTTTTGGAGAAAATATCTATTTTGGAAAAGACCTAGTTTTGGAAAGGAAGACTTAATTTTGGAGTGCCCGCAACAGGTGGAAAGAAAGAAATGCGAAAAAAAAAAGGAAAATTAGTATGAAGGAGGAAACTAAATGCGGCGTGCATGAAGACATGTCTAACCATGATAAGGTTAGGTTTTTTGATAAATATTGTAATGACTATAGGCCATAAAATAGTATAAATGAGGACCTAGGAGGTCTAGGAAGATACTGTATGTATGAATGTATGAAGAAATGAGTGAAGGTATGTGGAAGTGTATGTGTGTGATATAGAGGTTAGTAAAGGAAAAGCGATATGATTATTGTGACTATGTAGATTGTTGATTGTAATAAGTCTTGTAGAAGATTCAAATAGCTAGTGTTAATGGTTAGGTCACAGGCTGGCGAGATTAGTGTGATCTAGTCCACCTCACAGAGGGTTCTTAACCTCATCTTGATTTTATTACTAAAGATGTAATGTGTGCAACAAAATATTTTTTAGTAGAATAAATAAAAGAGAAGAGAGCCAAATATTTATGAATGTAGCCACAGGAGGGGGTGAACCACAGTAAACTTTGGGTTATGTGTGATTGTTAATGAATGTTTACTTTCTGTTGATCATTATCTTATGGATGAATGGTTAAAATAGAGATATAAACATGTATGCATAGGTTTAAATATGAATAAATCATAGAAGTACTTGAATACTTAATAAGGATAATGCATAAGGAAGAAAGAAAACAATCCTAGATCCCCACTCATTCCTAGATTGCAAACACTTGAGTATTTCATTCACCCATTAAATCTATCTCAGGTGAGACTGTGTTGTGCACCCTATGTGTAGCGTTGCCTTCTGGTTTACCAGGAGGTTCGATAGTTTTTGAGGGGTTTTGTTGGAAACTTGTTGAGATCTGAACCTAGATCATCCTAAGAAGAAGTGAGAGAACCAACCGAATAATATTCCCACTTAGTTACTACTATATCACCCTCCAGTGATCTTGATTGGATCATTATATTAATTTTCATCTATCTTGATGATTTTAGAGTGGAAAAAATTGGAGGAATCAACTTGCAAGGTCATTTTAACGTCAGGTCCTAGTTTGGAAAATTGGGGTTTGAAACCTTCCAGATCCATTTTGAGGTATAAAATGGAATATTTTTGGGTCAAAAATTTCTTAGATTTAGCTTGTATATTTTGGATGATGGTATACACCCATATACCTTTCCAATGGCACAAAAATTGTGTTAATCAGAGCTTGCATGGAACTGTTATGCCTCTCGCAAGTTGAATTATCATGTTGACCACCATGGTATGAGAGGATTCCACATCAACCCTTGTTACTCATGTATATGGGGCTAGACACATGTGGAATTTCAAGAATATTATAGAAGATCCAAAAACTTAGCACAATTGAGGGTTGAGGAATTCAAAACCCTACCTCTAGATGGATATGGATATATGTTAAATACTGAGTCTCTAGGAGAAGGGGTTCCATTATTTTGCATTGTATGTTGTTCCATAGCTGAGAAAAATATATGAGAGTGGTATTTCTTGAGAATAAAAGAGGAGGAAGATTCTGTAGTAGCCGTTTAGGGGACAATTTCAAAAGGTAACTCCATATCGAGTTCACATTCCTTCGTATGTTCATTTTATGATTGAAGCAAAGAGAGAAGAGCATAGTCCTCACCTTCTAGCTCAATTTCTCCCATATTGAGTTTCCCAAGTAAAATCTTGTGGTTGTTTTTGTGGATAGTGTGTATTTTTTGCATGTTCTTTCATTTTAGTACTTTGTTTTTTTATTAAATTCAAGACATAAGCTAGAGATAATAAATCTAGGATCTAAGGAAATAAACTAATTAAATATAAGATTTCAAAATATTATAAGATCTATTGTGATGAACTGTTCCATTGGAATATCCATGGAAATTTACATATCATCTATATTAAGTGTTTCAGTGTGAATTTCCCACCAGGTTAATGCATGGCCCTCTAATTTCATCTTAGGAAACAAAATCATCTTCTTTTATTCTATATGGTGGACATTGAAATAGACCTATAACTGGTACAACCAATGATTTGAATTTACTAAACTTATCTCACCTTGATATGGATTGATATCCACTTTTTCTTCCATTTTAAACAAATACCATGAAGGTGTAATGGAATTGGAAATTTTCCTCTCTTTCTTCGACTATTTCCTTGAATCCATTTCTAGGTATTGATTATCTCTTGGTTTCCCCTATGATCCAATCTCCGAGTTAGGGACACCAACCTCCCCGAATGGTCTAAGCTTTTTTTCTAGAGATTCCACGAGGAGGATCATATTGTGATAGATATCAACGACTTTCTCATCAATACTCACAAATATCTCTTATGTTTGATCTCAAGGGTTGCTATGAACAGAATCATCCCCCATGGCTAGGGTTCTATGACTTTATTCTTAAGTCAATTCTTGGATCCAAAAAATTTCCACAAATAATCCAAAGAAAATGAATTTGATAATAATATAATATGTAAATTGGTGTGGATATTACACTGGAACAGTTCATCACAATAGATATTATAATATTATAAAATCTTAGACTATGCAAACTAATTTTCCATAGACCCCAGATTAATTAATTATTATATTTTCTTGAATTTATAAAATCAATGAAATAAATAAATGAAACAAATGAGAAACATAACACACCATCCACACACAAATAAATACAATATATATCATAAGAAACCCAATATGGGAGTAAACCCAACTAGAAGGTGAGGCCTATACTGTACTCTGTTTTCTTTATTTATGGAAATGCAAATACAAGGTGTTAGCATCATCATTTTTATTTTTAGTAAGAGTCGGTCTTAGTCGAGTCACGGTCCGTGTGTCAAAACATGTGAGGTCAGGTACCGAACAACAAAGGGGTTGAAGTCAACAAGTGGTCGGTTGGCCCTTGGAGTCAAGAAGGGATGTCAGAGTCAAAACATGTGTAAATGGTATGAGTTTGTTCCAAAAGAGTCAGGTTTTGTAAGAAAGGAAGTTTTTACGTGTCAAGGGTCGAGGAAAGTTGTTAAATAGAAGTCACATCAGCAAGTGAAATGACCATCATTAGCTCATTATGAAGGTTGAAAGAATAAAAAATCATGGCACTCATATCACATAATCTCTGCATCCCTTATTGGTTGTACTTTACACGCTCGAAAGTGCACTCATTGCGCATATGTGCTATGGTAAATCTTTAGTTTACTTTGAAACATCTAGTCACCATAAATTTAGTGTTCCCTAGCACGATTCCACCTACTTCCCACTCTGTTATAAATTCCAATTGTTCTGCATGCATTCTATTCACCAGCCAAGATTATGCACTATTTGTAATCCTTCTCGCAAGCCCAGGTTGATCAAGATTGTTTCCTTGGGCCCATGCCAAATCCACCGCGTGCAGGACAAATATGCATTGCATCATGGAAACCTCCCAAAATATAAGGAAGGGCCCATGAAGTGGCATAAGCATTAGGCTCGAGCCCCAAAACTTGACATGGATAAATGAAGATCTGGAGACTATAGCGTCCTTTGAATAGTTTGAGTGCATGGACTTTTGTAGGAAAATACAAGGATTCAATTTGAGACTAGTTGAGTAGTTCACACTCAGTTTCGATGGGTTTTGCATGGAGATTGCAAGTGTCACTTTCCAGGTAATAGAGGAAACTCTGTCGAATGCAACATATATCCCTCCACACAATGAAAGATGGTTTAAAGGAATGTCCTTGGAAGCACAATTCTATGAAGATTTCATCAAATGAGATTGTTTAGGTGGAAAAGTCGAGACAGGCGTTCCGAGTAGATATTTGTAGGAACCTTTTTAGAAACTCCTCGGAGTAATTAGGAAATATTTCACCCGTGAGGGGAGGTTCGACATAATACATACGCATCACATTAGACTGTTGATGCACCTCATATGAAGGATACCATTAGATCTACCCTTTTTCTTACACTAGAACCTCAGAGAGATGGCAGACAACACCCGACATGAAGCAGATCAACCGAAAAGTAAACTCTCTCATGTATCACTGATTAAATTGATGGTAGTTGAGGAGTTAAGATGGTTGGGAAACAACTGGGATTCATTTTTTCTCGCAGTGGGCATCCCCAAGGATCCAAAGGGAAATTTCCCTCCACCCGCGGAAAGGGTAACATCACACCGCACAGAGGCTGGAGAAGTAAATGATGTGCATGAAGGAAGTACGTTGAAATCCCTATCCCCACAACAAAAAATACCCTAGAGAAGGGGTAGGCCAAGGAAGAATAAGGAATATGGGGAAGCCCGAGTCCCAAGTGAATCGCACGCAAATTTGATTGCTGAAGAATTTATCATGTGTGCCACTCAGATGGAACCTATCGAAGGTACAAGTCAAGAAATATGGAGCATAAAAAGGAGGATATATGCCAAAGGCACAAAGGTTCATGAACCATCTCAGCAGCTGAAGGAAGCACAACTCGCTATCACTGAGATTTACCTAGAAAACATGGAACTAAGACAACAGTTAGCAACGAAGACCCTTGAAGTGTCAGCATCACAAGGCCGCAAAGGAAATGTGACATGGATCAAGAGACAACTTAGGAAAGCGCCTGATACAATCATACAGTTACACGAAACACAAAGGATTTCATAAGAAAGGAATGTGAAACACTTTAGGGAATGTGAGGTGGCCAGGGATAAAGTCCGCGTGGCTCTTTCTAGTGCACCGAAGAAGCATGATTAATCGAGTTCATTCTTGTACTCTCAAACGTGGCATAGATTTTGATATTTTTGAAGAATGCGTCACCCTTCAAATGATGTTTTCATTTTGGTAATGACTGTGATAGTCCACAGTCACTCACCACATATGCACTCCAACAAATGATCACATGGTAGAAATCAGGGTTGTTTTAGTAGACGTCGGGAGTCTGACAGAGCACCGAATCATTCAGATACCCTGTCAAAGGAAGACATCAACACATCACTCTCCCACGATGAGAAATTTCTAATAATCGAACTGCTGTGGAAAATACGAGGGGTTATGATGCAATCAAATACAATTGGTTTTTATTTCTGGGAAAGCGTCATACGAAGGGTCATCTAATAGAGAGAAATCTATTTCCTAATTTCTAGGGATAGTAGCTAGAGAGCAGGGAAGCCCAGGCAATGCCCTCGCCTATATATTTTATCTTCTCAATGTAAGCCAGGTTGGTTGGAAAAAATAATGTAGACAGTGACTATTGAATGTAGTTTGAGCTCGATCAAAATTTAATGCAAAGGTCTTGAAGATTTGACGAAAAGATTCTAATTGTACCAGTTGGAGGTGTTGTTTCATTTTATTTCCGTACGTACTTCATGTATTATTTTATTCATATCTATTTCTGTCTGAATCAGAATGTATTTTCGAACCTAAGATTCGCTGCGCAATGCTCTAGATTTGTGCCATTTAGACAAACTGTGTTTCCTCTGAGTTAAATCCAAATTCATCCTCAACAGTGCTCTGAGTTGCTTCATGTGTTTTTATCCTTGCCACACACAATGATTTTAAATTGAATATTGTTTCTTACTTATCCTTTATGCTCTCAATTTTAGTTACCAAGTCATTTGTTTCTATCATTTCCTTAAATTGACTCCATAGCCCAAGGTCTTACTCTCTTTCGCCAATGGAACCAGAAATTATTGTATAAAGGTGATAAATCTAGCCGACAACTTAAAAGCATATCTTGTACCGAGACAAAATCTCCAGAGAGAGCCCTCTCCAAGTCCAAAAGGTTAGTTTTGGGTCTCAAAGTTCATTTGTAGGTTGCCTCTATCATTCATTTCTCAGTTGAACGAAGTTTATAGAGAGCTAACATTTTGGCACCATTGTCGAGGACAAAATTGAATAAATTTTCCTTGGGAGAAAGACTAAATTTATAGTTTTGACCCCTGAGGGTAACAGAGGGACAAACATCTATATTCGCTGAAACCTTTACCCTGATGATTCCATTCAAAAATATCAGTAGCACAAAGTAGCGTGATTTAGAAACCCTGGCTCTGAAGACGATCTATACCAAAGAAGATCCTAACACAAACCTTGTAGACCTCATGTGTGATCCCGAGAATATTTTGTGCAACACTAGGGAGAAAGCACTAGACCCATTATATTATCTAAATAGAAGCAAGTACTTACCCAAAGAAGGCACGCAAAGCATTGATGACCTTGAGTTTGATGCCCTGTTCAAGCAAACCCTATTCAGGTCTAAGTCGAAAACCACCTTGGACGATATAGTCTTTGACAAGAAGAGGATTCAAGCTATTATACCAAGGAACATCCCCCAAATCCCTAACCCTCCTAGAGAAATGGCTGCCAGATTCACCGCCCTCATTTTGCCAGTGCAACTACATGATTTGCCCCAGAATTATAGCCAATGAATCAGGCTGTATGACGTTGAAGGAAACATATCTACCCAAAAGCACCTAGATTGGTTCAACAATTTCGTTGATATAGAAGAGGTGGACTATGCAAATGTGAAGATGAGGTTATTCGCACATGTCTTTTTCGGGGAGGTTAGAAAATGGTTCAAGGCGCTCCCAGTAGCAAGCATTGCAGAGTTTTTCATGTTCGATACATCATTCATTACCGGATGGGGTGACAAAAAGAACCCCTTGCAGCTGTTCATGCAGTACAATGATATGGAGAGGGCAACGGAGGAGACGGTGCAAGAATTCTCATCATGTTTCATGAAGGTTTACAACTCAATCCCCACAAAGGTCTAACCACCCCCCGAGGCTGCATAGCTGTGATACATTGATTCCTTCGAAAGCTATTTTGCCTTGCTGTTGAGAGAAAGAAGATCAACAAATCTAGACACCATGATGAGCAACACAATCAAAGTTGAGGTAAACCTAATGGAACTGGGAAACATCAAACAAAGATTTAACAAAGGCGATAAGAAGCCCCAAGGGGATGCACAACCATTGACATCTCGACCCTCAGACGACAAGTTCAACTTGATGATGAAGACGATGGAGAAGCTGATGGAAATAATGTCCATGGGAAAGATGCCCGTTCCTCGAGAACAACATGATCCCCAAACCAAAAATAAAAACCTCATAAGGGGTTAGGTTCAAGATATCAGAAAAAGGGAGCAGAGAGACCAGGGTGACCAGCGGACAAGGCATCCATTCCAAAACAATTAAGCAGACGGGGATTTTGATCAGATGTTCCAAGACAAAATGCATTGGTGCAATGACAAAGACACGCACGTGTTTTTGATGAAGGGAGAACATGATCAATACAAGATAGAAAATGAAGATATTATGCTTGAGATGGATGACACACTCTCCTAGGAAATGAAATAATTCAGGAAAGGTTATCACAACGCGATCGTGCAGTTTCAGAAGCATTACAGTCTGAAGAGAAAGAAGGTGCCTACCAAACCTCAGTAGACAAATCCCATATGGAAACCTTTGGTAGATACCACTTCCACAAGTTGACTGAAGCCGAACAACCTAACCAAGGATGCAAATGAAATAGAAAATTCAAAGGAGGAGGCCCTGAGGAAAGCACCAGAGTCAAGCTGGGAGATGTGTGGCAAAGAGGTAGAAAAGGTCTTTGCCGCCTTTAAGTTTGATAATGAAATGGACAAGATCAAAATCTTTGTCCCTTTCAATGGAATTATAAAAAATGGTGAGTATCAGGAGAAGATTATTAAAATGCTAAAAATGGGAGAAACCCTCGACACTTTGAACTTCAAGGACAATCACCCTGTCATTTTATTTGGTATGCACATAGAATAAACAAGTGATACTGAGGACTTCCCCCCATTCTATGTTAGTCTCAAGTTCCATGACATGACCCTACATAAATTCAGGATGGATTCAAGTGCATCACACAACTTCATGCTAAAGGTGATCATAGACGAGTTGGGTTTTGACATCACTAGGCACTATAAGGACATTTTTTTATTTTGATTCAAGGAAAGTCAAATGTTTGGGTCTCATTAAATACTTGGTCATGTGGCTAGCCCAAATTTCTTCAAAGAACATGGTTATGGATGTGGTCGTGGTCGATATACCCCCTAAGTTCGACATGCTTTTATCAAGGTCATGGGTTGCAAAATTAAAAGGAACTCTGCAAATGGACATGTCATATGCCACCATTCCTGTCTTTGGCCATGAGAGAAGGTTATATAGAGAAGTACTACTGAAGTACATGGTAAGAAGTAAGTAGCAGCTGAATAACCATCCTATATAATCCGTCGACTATGAGGTCAGCTCCTCCATATTCTACAATACCCTGAGATTTGAAGAGGAAGAACCGACAACCATCATGGCCATCGATGATAAATCTGTGCGACAAGCAACATAGTGCACCTACCTGAGGAACCACGTGGAGAAAAAAATGTGGAACATGAGTTTTGACAACACTTTTAGCAAAGAAGGGGCAGGGGCTAGTGTATGGATAATTCCTCCCAAGGTGGGCACAAAACTCTACTCATACAATATCTCTTTTGACTGTACAAATAACATGGTTGAGTATGAGGAACTGATTTTGGGCTTGAAGGTTTTGAAAGAATTGGGTGCAAAGAGGATAGCAGTGCATGGGGGCTTTGATTTGGTTATAAACCAAGTGAAAGGCATATATCAATCCAAGCACCCCAGACTGATATCGTACAAAACCCTTGTGCTATACCTCCTTGAAGAATTCCCAGAGTATAATCTATCAGCGATCCCAAGGGGGGAAAATCAAATTGTCGATGCATTGGCTACTTCGCACTCAGTTTTTAAAATTCACATATTTCCCAAAAGAAAATATGAGATCGAAGTCAAACACAGGCCGACGATGCCCGATAATATCAAATATTGGCAGGTGTTTGAGGATGATAAGTAGGTGGAGATATTTCTCCAAATGAGCGACAAGTTTCCTAACATAAACATTGATGACAAATGCTGTTGCGACGAAGAGGAGAGCGCACATGCACGCAGTAATGACGACCCTTTCCAGAACCAGATAGCTGGAAGGGACATAGTACAACTGAAAAATAATATCATCCCAAAGGGGTTTGTTCCATTGGAGAAGATGTTTGACAAAAATGATGTGGCTAGAAATCCTAAGATCACTGCAAATGGTGAGGATGTCGAATATTGCAACATTGGGACACATGAGAACTTGAAAATAATCAAGTTGTCAAAAACGATCAGTCCAGAGGTCAAACAAGACTACATCAAGCTCATGAAGTATTTCCCCGACATTTTTTCTTGGAGTTATGATGACTTAAAGGTTTATGACACTAAAGTGATTCAGTAAGTCATTCCTCTCAAAGAAGACCAGAGGCATTTCAAACAAAAGATGAGACTGATAAATCCCATGTTGCTTTCGCTAATCGAAAAAGAGGTATAGAAAATTTTCGAAGCTAAAATTATCGTTTCTTTGAGGTTTTTGAAATGGGTTGCCAACCTAGTACTTGTAAGAAAAGAGAGTGGTGAAATAATATTGTGTGTGTATTTTTGAAACTTGAAAAAAGTGTCCCTCAAGGACCACTACCTGCTCCCTAAAATGGACTATATTCTACAAAAGGTAGTGGGGTCCTAGAATATGTCCATGTTGGACAGGTTTTTAGGTTATAATCAAATCATGGTACACCTGGATGATATGGAAAAGATGGCTTTTATGACACCTTGGAGAGAGTTCATGTATGCTAAGATGCCTTTTAGCCTGATGAACGTCAGAGCTACCTTCTAGAGGGAAATGGACATAGAATTTTCTCACAAAAAGGACAATTTTATCTTGATCTATCTGGATGACATCACAGTTTACTACAACTCCGATGAGCAACACCTTAATCATGTGAAAAAGGTCTTCCAGAAATGCAGGAGATTCAACATATCGTTGAACCCGAAAAATTCACATTTCAAGATGTAGGAAGGGAAGATGTTGGGGAAATATGAAAATAGGGTATTAAGATAGACCCTAGTAGGGTTGAAGGAATCCTGAAAATCAACACTCCACGTAGAAAGAAGGAGGTGCAATCCTTCTTGGGAAAAGTAAATTTCTTGAGAAGATTCATCCCAAACCTGGCAGAATTTATAAAACATATCACCTATATGCATAGAAAGGGGAACGAGATCAAATGAAACCTCGAAGCTAGGAAATAATTTGAATATATCAAGAGAGCACTGATTAGATCCCTCGTTTTATCCATCCCAGACTTCACAAAGGATTTCATCTTGTTCTCGTTTGCCTCAGAACATACGATTGTTGGCATGCTGTTACAGAAAGACTATCAGATCTTTGAGAAACCTATAGTCTATTTAAGTAAGATGCTAAGGGATTCCCCACTGAGGTATGAAATTATGGATAAACAAGAATACACCTTATTGAAATACCTAAAGAAGTTCAAAATGTACATATTACACTCCCACTTTGTCACTTATGTGCCCAACAACTCAGCTAAGGATATCCTGACTCAGCCTGAACCTGAGGGAAGAAGGGGTAAGTGGATAGTGGCCATGCTAGAGTATGACCTCGATATCAAGTCCAAAAATATGATTAAGGGTCATCTTTCAAAAATGATGGTGCATTCAAACTGCGACATTCTGGGAATCAACTTCATTGCAGAGTTGTCAGAGAATACTCAAGAAGAAACAACTGTGCAGGTGTCCCAAAAATTCATCAATTCACCATGGTATACATACATCATCTATGTGTTGAGGAATATGCAAGCCCCTCTGCGTTTAAGTAAGACCAAGTCCATAGTCTTAAATCTCAAAGATGTGAAGTTCTTCATCTTGGATAACTCACTGTATTGGAAAGACCTGGGAGGGATATTGCTGAGTTGTTTGTTGGATGATGACATGAAATGAGCTATTGAGGAATTCCACAAAGGACACTACGGAGGACATAAATACTGGAAAAAAACTGCACATAAAATCATAAGAGTAGGTTATTGTTGGCCCAACATATTTATAGGCATATACAGAGAAGTTTTCAGTTTCCACGAGTGTCATATTTTTGATGGAAGGACAAAGCTGCAACCCCTACTGCTGAAACTGATCTCGATCGAAGCGGCTTTCATGAAATGGGGCCTGGAATTTATAGGGGATATATAGATTCCATCCTCGATGCAATACAGATGGATACTCGTGGCCATAGATTACTTCATGAAATGGATAGAAGAAATTCCAACGAAGCAGCTACTGACGTAGTAATCATTCAATTTATGGAGACAAACATCCTGTCGAGATTCAGATGCCCTATCAAGATCATAACAGATAACGCGACCACATTCAAGTCCAAAAATATGGAGAATTTTTTTCAGGATTACAATATAACCCTGGGACATTCTACAATGTATTACCCACAGGGAAACAGGTTAGCAAAATCGTCAATTAAAATTTTGACCAGGATCATCAAAAGACTCTTACAAGACAAAAATAAGGCCCGCCATAAAAAAATCATTTACGCGCTATGGGAAGACAGAGTGAATACCAATAAGTCCATCTCGATGTTTCCATTTCAGATCGTATACAGTGAAGATGCAGTTTTTCCCACCTCACTGGAGTTTCCCATAGGGAAGTTTCTACAAGAACAAGAAGCCAAGCCAAATGACACACAGATAAGGATAAATTAGTTGATCCACATGCATTAGATGAGGAATAAGGTGTACAATCAATCACAACTCCACCAGGAGAGGATACATAAAACCTACTACAAGCACTCTAAGAAGGAGGAATTTCATATGGGGGATTTGGTGTTGAAGTGGGATGCGCGGAACGAAGATAAAGGAAAGCACAAAAAAATCGATAATATTTGGACGGGTCCATTCAGAATCAGTGCATATTGCAAGAACAACACTTTTTTTCTATAATATCTTAATGGAGAATGCATTGGTTGGTGTTGTAAACGACAGGTTCCCCAAACACTATCTATTGCAATAAAATATGTTTAAGTCACATGTCATTGCAAATAGTCATTTTATTTTATTTTTAAAGAGTCATTTTCAAGTCAGTGTGTCAGCAGAAAATTGAAGCCCGAAGTGAAGGCCCTGAGTTTGTGCTGAGTTTGGTCGAAACTGTGTCAATAAGTTTTAGGTTACAGTTTTTGTTTTCCATTATTTTTAGTGTCTGGAAGTCGAATAAGGCCCAATGGTCAGGCACCTAGTCTACTATTATTTTATACCTCACTGGGAGGATAGCATCCCCATTGGAGACAACACTTAGTGCCATCATTTTTCTTTTTAGTAAGGGTCAGTCTTAGTCGAGTCATGGTCCGTGTGTCAAATCATGTGAGTTCAGGTACCAAACAACAAAGGGGTCGAAGTCAGTAAGTGGTCGGTTGGCCCTTGGAGTCAAGAAGGGATGTCAGAGTCAAAACATGTGTAAATGGTATGAGTCTGTTCCTAGAGAGTTGGGTCCTATCAGAAAGGAAGTTTTTACATGTCAAGGGTCGAGGAAAATTTTAAATGGAAGTTGCGTTGGCAAGTGAAATGACCATCATCAACTCATTATTAAGGCTGAAAGAATGAAAAATCATGGTGCTCATATCACATATGCTCTGTAGGCTGCAACCCTTATTAGTTGTACTTTACACACCATGTAGTGTACTTGTCACACATATGTGCTACGATAAATCTTTAGTTCTCTTTGAAACATATAGTCCCCATGAATTTAGTGTTCCCTTGCATGATTCCATTTCTCTCCTGCTCTGTTCTAAATTCTGATTGTTCTACATGCATTTTGTTCACCAGCCAAGATTATGCATTGTTTGTAGTCCTTCTCGTAAGTCCAGGTTGATCAATATTGTTGCCTTGGGCCCGTGCCAAATCCACCGTGTGCAGCAAAAATACACATTGCACCATGGAAATCTCCCAAAATATAAGAAAGGGAACATGGAGTGGCAGAAGTGCTGGTCCCGAGCACCAAAAATTGATGTTGATAAACAAATATTCAGAGGTCAGAGCATCCTTTGAATAGCTTGAGTGCATGGCCTTTTTCAAGAAAATCCAAGGATTCAATATGAGACTAGCTGAGAAGTTCGCACTCAGTTTCGACAGGTTCCGCACGGAGATTTCAGGTGTCACTTTCCAGGTAAGAGAGGAAACTCTGTTGACCACAACATATATCCCTCCGCACAATGAAAGATGGTTTAAAGGCATGCCCTTGGAAGCGTGACGTTGTGAAGATTTCATCAAGCAAGATTGTTTAGGTGGAAAAGTCGAGACAAACATTTCGAGTAGATATTTGGAGGAACCTTTTCAAAAAATCCCTGAAGTAATTAAGAAATATTTCACTTGTGAGGGAAGGCTTGATAGGATACATTCACATCACATTATATTATTGATGCACTTCATAGGAAGCAGACCGTTAAATATATCCTTTTTATTACACTAGAACCTGCGAGAGATGGTGGATAGCACCTGGGCTAAAGAAGATCAAATGAAAAGGAAAATCTCTCATGTCTTGATGATTAAATTGTTGGTAGTTGAGGGGTTAAGACGGTTTGGAAGCAACCGGGATTCATTTTTTCTCGCAATGGGAATCCCAAGGATCCAAAGGGATATTTCCCTCCACCCGTGGAAAGGGTAACATCACACCACGTAGAGGCTGGAGCGGTAAATGCTACGCATGAAGGAAAGATGATGGAATCCCTGTCCCCACAATAGAAAATACCCTTGAGAAGGGGTAGGCCAAGCAAGAATAAGGAAGCTAGGGAAGCCTGACTCCTAAGAGAACTGTGCGCAAAGTCGGCTACTGAAGAATTGCTCATGCACGCCATTCAACTAGAACCTGTCGAAGGTACAAGTCAAGAAATATGGAGAAGAACGAGGAGGACAGATGCTAAACTCACAGAGGTGCATGAGTCATATCAGCAGCTGAAGCAAGTGCAACTCACTATCATCGAGATTTATGAGGAAAACAAGGAACTAAGACAACAGTTAATAGTGAATACCCTTGAAGTGTCAACATCACAAGGCTGCGAAGGAAATGTGACATGGATCAAGAGATAGCTAAGGGAAGCACATGATACAATCATACAACTACATGAAACACAGAGGATGTTAGAAGAAAGGAATGCGAAACACTTCAGGGAATGTGAAGCGATCGGGGAGAAAGTCCGCGTGGCTCTTGCCAACACCCAGAAGAAGCATGATTAGCTAAGTTCATTCGTGTATTCTCAAAAGTTTCATGGATTTTTATAGTTTTAAAGAAGGCGTGATCCTTCAAACGGTGTTTTCATTTTGGTAATGATTGCAACATTCCACAGTCACTCGCCACATTCGCACTCCAGTAAATGATCACGCGACAAAAATCAAGGCCATTATAGTAGATGACGGGAGTCACATAGAGCACCTGATCACTCATATACCTTGTCAAAGGAAGACATCGACACATCACTCTCCCATGATGAGAACTTGTTGATAACCGAACCGTCGTGGCAAAGACGAGGGGTTATGATGCGATTGAATACAATTGGTTTCTATTTCTGGGAAAGTGTCATACGAAGGGTCATCTAACATAGAGTAGTCAGTTTCCTAATTTCTAGGGATAGTAGCTAGAGAGAAGGGCATCCCAAGTGGCGCCCTCGCCTATATATTTTATCTTTTCAATGTAAGCTAGGTTGGTTGGGAAAATAGTGTAGATAGTGACTATTCAATGTAGTTTGAGCTCGATCGAAATTTAATGCAAAGGTCGTGAATATTTGATGAAAATATTCTAATTGTAGTAGTTGGAGGTGTTGTTTCATTTTCTTTGCGTACGTACTTCCTGTATTATTTTATTCATATTTATTTATGTCTGAACCAGAACATATTTTTGAATCTAGGATTCATTGCGCAATGCTCTAGATTTGTGACATTTAGACAAACCGTGTTTCCTCTAAGTTAACTCTGAATTCATCCTTAGCGGTGCTCCAAGTTGCTTCATGTGTTTTTCCCCTCGTCACACACAACAGTTTTATACTGAATATTGTTTCTTACTTCACCTTTATCCTCTCAAGTTCAGTTACCAAGTCATTTGTTTCTATTGTTTCCTTAAATCGACTCCATAGGAAAATGTCTTACTTTCTTTTGTCAATTGAACCAAAAAATATTGTTTAAATGTGTTAAATCTAGTCGACAACTTAAAGCCATATCCTGTACCAAAACGAAGCCACCAGAGAGAGCCCTCTCCAAGTATGAAAGGATAGTTTTGGGTCTCAAATTTTGTTTGTAGGTTTCCTATGTCATTCGTTTCTCAGTCGAACGAAGTTTACAGAGAGATAACACAAAGGAAGAGGCATTCATTGCAGAGTTTCCTTTGACACTGTGACTTGTATGGTTGCTAAGAAATATTTTCCTCCTCTATTTTTTCTCTCAAAATACCACTCCTAGTTGTGATTCTCAACTATGGAACGAGTACAATGCTAAATAATGGAACCTTTCTCCTCCTAGCGGCCAAATATTTAACATAGCCCAATAGTCATCTAGGGTTAGGGTTTTTTCATACTCAATCCTCAATTAGTGATAAGGTTTGGACCTTATATAGTATTCTTGAAAATACACACATGGATAGACCCATATGTGTGATTAATGGGGGTTTACATGACATCCACGTGTACCATGGTGGTCCACAAGGTAGGTCAACTTGCAATATGTATAAATTTGTCATATGAGCTCTCATTGAGGTGATTTTTTCACTATTGAAAAGGTCTCGGTGTGTAGATAAACATTGAAGGTGTGGGAACAATTTATATACATAGTAACCCCCAAAAATTCCACTTAATTCCTCAAATTGGCTTCGAAAGGTTATGTACACCAACTTTCCAAGTTGGGGTCTGCCACTAAAATGGGCCTTGCAAGCTAATTCCTCCAATTTTTCAACCCAAAAAGTACTAAGATAAATTTCAAATTATATGATGATCCATTCCCGATCAACTAGTCCTCTCTCATAATTTTGTAATTATAATCATGAGAAGAAGGATAAAGAGCATTGTCCGTTCTCACACTTAATCCATTCAAAAGTGGAGTAGAAGGAGCATAGACCATTTCTCACACTTTTTTTTATTAAAGTGATGAGGAGAAGGAGAACAAGCACTATCCCTTTCTCACACTTTTTCATTCAAACATGAGGAGAAAGAGCATGGTCCCTTTCTCACACTTTTTTAATTTGAGTGAGAAGGAGAAGGATAACTCACCATTTTTCACACTTTAGTAATTTTCAGGAGGAAGAGAAGGGGCACTATCACTTTCTCATACTTTAGTAATTTTTTGGGAGGAGGATAAGTATAAATTTAACTTTCTCATAGTTTTCTAATTTGAGTGAGAAGAAGAATGGGAAATTTCCATTTCTCACACTTTAGTAATTTTTGGGAGGTGGAGAAGGAGAACTAGACCTTTGTCATACATTAGTAATTGTTGGGGGAAGGAGAAGGGGTAGTGTCTCTTTCTCACACTTTTTTAATTAGAGTGATGAGGAGAAGGAGTAGCTTCATTTGATCACAAGTTAGTAATTTCAGGAAATAGGAGAAGGAGCACTGACCCTTTTGCACATTTTTTTCATTTAATTGAGGAGGAGGAGTACTATCCATATAATCAACCAAGTTGTTAAGATATCATAACAGAAAAATAATACACACCATGTCTAGAATATGAGTGTGGAGCACAATTCCCAAATAGATAAGTTACATAATAACTCCTTAAATAATAGGAGAACCTCCTCCAAATAACCAATTACATCGATACATCACCATTCACATTTCCACAAAAATGAATACATGATATGTATATATACCTATTCACACTTGAAGATGGAGCCCATTTACTACTATTTTGACCATATTACATAAATATTTGCACATTACATGTACATTTGGGCCCATATATGCCCCCCAAGTCATAACATAGTACCCTCCTTTAAAACGATTTGTCCTCAAAGATTTACAATTAAAGGCTTCACATGTGATGAAAGCAATTAATATGATTTTCTTATGTTCCTTCTTTCTTCATTCCATTGATGATGATCTATCCATCCAAAATAAATTCTTTTCAGTCTTAATACTTGGTGTCTAGTTGTTGCATAATTTTATTTCCTTTGATTCCATGTATTTTTGTTGTTGCTTCTCCAATTCATAGTGGTTGTTGGTCTCTGTTAATATCTTGTTAAAGAGTTGTTTTGTGATTCCTTGTTCCATTAATGTTAACAAGTATTCCATCTTCTTCCTTCATAATGATGATATTGACCTTCTTGTCTTCCTTGAAATGTTTCCTGGTAATGAGGGTGTCAATATGGTTCCACTTTTGATGGTTTTTCTTCACTCTGCATGTGCATTTCATCTACAATCTTTTCAGAGAGAATGTAATACTCTATCTTCCCTTTTTTCTCTTTGGTTGTTTTACACTTGGAGATAATACCATCATATTTTGCATGTACGTCCTCTAGATGGAGTTCAACTTCTTCAAGTATCTTTTGGTGACCTTTTTTAATCTTGTCTTGTTTCTCCTTTTGAAGCTGCAATGTCACCCCATTTATCAAATTATGATGTCCTTATTCAATTTTGGATTTCATTTCTGATTTTACCTCATCATTATTTACGGATTCCTCGACCTTCATGCAAATTTCCTCTTAAAGTTTTTTGGTATATTCCCTATCCAAGATCATTTTTCTTCTTGATTTTGATCATTTTTGTTTTCTTCTTTCTATTATCCCTCGAGATGTTCCAGGATGAAAATGGAGCTATGTCGAGGCACCCTAGGGGCTAAGACCTAGAATGGATCTTAAAACCATACTGATTAACAACAAAAAATATGCAAACTTTTGGGTAAGTTTTCTTTTATCTCTCTATTATGATACTCTCGACCCTCGAAAAATACTAGAACCAATACCAAGACATTCAATGTGAAGAGGCATGTGTACATGAGTGCTTTAGACAATTTGATTTAATTTTGAAAATGGATGAATTTAGAATAAATACAAGATAGACATGTGAGACAACTTTAAGGTGAATCTAATAGCCCATGGACAAAATAACATGCTTAGAAATTAAGAATTGAACAGTTTTAAAAGCTATACTAGATCTTTAAGCCATGCATCAAATATTAAACATTTTCATATATTCAAATCCATGGAGGTACATTTTGGATGTATGGGCTCACCTGGGTTATACATTTAGGATTCCAACAAAACCCTGCAAACCATCGACCCTTTTGGAGACCAAAAGGAAACACTGCACATAGAGTGCACAATGAAGTATCACTCGGGATGGCTTATGGGTGATAGAAGGACCCATATGTTTTCAATCATGGAATGGATTTTTCTTATGGGGATGTAAGACATAGTTTCTCTACTTCAACATTCATCAGATCTGCCATTCTATAACCATATTCATTCATTAACATACATTCTACAAGAAATATTAGATTATTCTAGTGCACACTTCATTTTATTACTACTATATTCATTCTTTCATTCATCATAAACCATTGAAACACATAAAATAGACATTCCACAAAAAGACACGTGTTTTTACCATGGTTCACCCCCCTGGGCTACGTCCACAAATATCAGACATTCTTTGCTTCTTTATTTATCTTCATCAAGTCATTTCACTGCACATATTACATCAGAGGTGGATCTAAAATGCACAAGTATAGGTGAGGCTGAACAGTGTCACACTAATATAAATAGATTGCGCCCTGAACCTCAGTTACAATCCATAACTCTGTCTCCAAAAATGACTTAGTAATATCTCCACAACTCTCAACCAAAAATATCTCTATCCAAAAAATTGATACCAAAAATATTAATCTAATAATGATATCCTTAGACCTTACAATACATATTTGTAATTCAAAAGAGGGTTAAAACCCATTACATCAATGATCAAAACCCTGACCGTAAGTGGATTAGGTTCGTCCACATTCCAACTTACTGTGCGTGGTTGATCCATGTTGTTCTTCTTTTCCTTTGACTTTCTACTTTCTCCCCCTTCTTTTCCTTATTCTTTGGTGCACACTCCTTTTCTGGTCCCTTTCTCAACTTCTTCCTTTATTTTTGTATTGTTCCCCAAAATGGAATATGCTAACAATATCCTTGACACATCACTAAATACATGAAAAATGACATGAAGTGGTCATACATTCATAGGAAATCACTTTAGTATCATAAGGTAAACAACACACAGTAACACTATACATGCCATAAAACTTGTTGCTCAAAATTTTATTTGTGGGGATCTAATACAAGAATTCATGAAATGATAGGAATGGATTTTATAAGAGAACATACACAAAAATAATCATAGACTAAATCATAACATAGGGGATGAATCTCTTACAGCCTGCAACGTTGAAAATTGGTCTGTGTTTGAGGGGATATTTGATCAAACAACTCAGGTATAATATACTCTTAAATTTCCCAAAGTGCCTAACCTAAAGATGATCTCCTTCTGCCGATTTATAGCTTCTCTTAATTAATGGAAAACCACTTTCTCAGACCAATACTACTTCTTGAAAACAATTTCATCTTGTCAGAATCTTTATATCGCGCCTAGTTTTCTAACCGATCCCAAATTTCCAACTGATTTTACCATATTTTACTGGGAAGAAACCAACTTCTACCACCATATGATCCTTGTTGATACTATTGTTGGGTGTTTTATCTTCATCCAATTGAGACTTGGCTTGAGTACTTCTAGGTGGCTCAATCAATTCCCATCATTGCATCATAAGAATTTTACCTAAGATGCTAATAAGATATGATAAATGTTTCCTTTCAATTGACAATGCTCGGTAACATTAGGTACAATGGATCAACTCATCATATCCTCTACTTCAAGCTTCTCTAGTGCATTGACATGATTGTCTGATACCCTTTAGGGTGGATTCCCAAATTCCCCTTTTCCTTCAATATCACACTAATGATACTAGAGAAGGACATCCTTTTCATAATGAAACAAATAAAACACCGTCCCAACATTTGTAGCCAATATGGTCATAACGCACTCCTGAGCGAAGAGCTAACATAGGTGGGTCATCATATGAAAGACTTAGCATCCAAGAAACTCATCTTTAGAACCCAGATCACTCATAGATGAGTGGATTGTAATTTCCGTCACTTTATCTTATAGTAACCTGACATGTGTTTGAGGAGGTAGCTAAAGAGAGGAAACAATTTTATATGCTTGATAGGATTTATGAGAATCTTGGGATCATGTGAATTCACATGTCTAGGTGATGATTACTAGTCTCATTTAGGATGCAGGCATGGGTATGATGAGGGGTGAAGGATGGAAAATATGATACTATATATCTTGTTACATGTCACATATTTTCCAACTGATTTGGAAGGCTGTCAGTGAATCCTCCCACTCGCCTGAAACATTCTCTCTCATGCCTCTTCTTGAATACAAACGTCCTTTTCCTTATGGTTCGGAGCCTTTGAAATTTGGAAAACGTGTGAAATTTTTATGAAGTCATGTTAACGCTAACATGAATATGTGGGCACATGGAAACTTGGAATTGGTCCATGTAGACGTTGAAGTGTCCTCTGGGGCTCGGTATATGTATGGTTGAGTTCAATATGACAACTAAAATTTATGATGGGCCCCCTCATCATAGGAAACTATCTCTAACACTCTAAAAATACACATATCTGACTTGTTGGGCCTTTCTCAGTTTCCTCGATGTTTAGGAGGACTACTATGTTAGCTCCAGGTGGTGCTGAATGCATGATTATATAAGTGATGAGTTGGCGAGTGTGTAATATTGACAGGACCTGAATGCCACTATCGTGACCCTAGGGAAGTGGATTTCCTTTCTGTACCTTTTACTCTTTGACACATAACATCCTAAAACCGTTGTCATGACCCAATGTTGCATTAACTCCCTGAATATTTTTCGATGCAACATGAATCCTCCATTGTGGATCAATATTGCTTATAGCTGTCTGATGATCAAGCACACAATTTATCTTTAAGCCTTATTTATATGATATGTCTCCAATTGTGCGAGGGATTAAACTTATTTTGGACGAGATAAGTTCCTTTTGTGCTCCCGATAAGCACACGATTATTTGAAGTTGAATCTTGGGCCCTTAGTGATTTATTTTTTCATTGTAGATTATTTGTCTCCCAATCATATGCATCGCTTCTTTGATGCATGATCCATGAGATCTCTCATTTTCCCTCTTTCTTTTGAATTTTGACCCCTTAATTTCCATTTATTCTTAACTAAGGTATAGCACAATCATCAACTTCCAACCTCAGTATATTAAGGACAATGATATCGAATATTTATAATCCTTGATCCAATATAATATTCTATGTTTTATCTTTCCAATGGTTTTTGAATCAACTAAATTTGACATCCCAATCAAATGTTATGATAGTTTTAAGTAAACATGCCTTTGAAACTCTAATGTGTAGCATGTCCTCCTAGTTGACCTTACTTTTGATGTATCTCTACAATTTTGGCCCTTATGAGTTTAAAATTTTGACCTTTAGTACCTTGAAATTTATTCTCTGTAATGCCATAGGTCTGAACAAAATTGGATGTGTCAAATGAAAGTTATGGTAACTTTCCCAAGACTTGTTGATTTTTTTCTTGTCTGGGAGAACAAAATTGTACTACATGCCATGCACCCAATATTTGATATCTAATTCTATAACTTTAACAAAACATACTAAGTAATTTAATATTTCCAATTCAATTATTCTCACTGAATTTGGATCCTATATGAAGAAGTTATGACTATTTTACATGGAACCCATGTTTAAGACTAATTATAGTACTAGTCAAAAGCCCTATCTTCCACAGGGTGCATCTTCAAAATTAAAATAATAAAAAATATGAAATTCATACCAAATATACCTTGATATTTCTTATAAATAGCCTCCAAGTTTCACTTTCGGAAGTGGCCCAAAAAAAATGTTATAGTGAAAATTCCAAGATGTCTTGTTTGAGGTATCAAAACCCTAGGATCAATGCTCAGATACCAAATGTAATGATCCAATTGATTAATTAACCATAACAGAACATAAGTGCACACAATGCAAATAATGTGAGTGTGGAAAAAAAATCCTATATAGATAAGTTACACAATAAGTCCTTAAATAATAGGGGAGCCTCCTCCAAATAACCCATTACATCCATACATCACCATTCACATGTCCACAATAATGAATACATGATTTCTCTATATACATATTCACAGTTGCGCATGAATCCCCTTTACTACTAGTATGACCCTACTACATATATGTTTACACATTACATGTACATTTAAACCCATATATGCCCCTCTTGGGTCATAACATTAGTAACTTTTTGGGAGGTAGAGAAGGAGCACTTGTTAAGAACCAAATATCAATATAGCATAGAAAAACCTCATAATAAGTACTCAACGCCTTGAAAAAGAGATAAATTCATATAATAAGCCTGTTCGAGGGGGAAACCTCCTTATTCCCACATAAATTTACAATTACCAGATGATTCAAAATGAAAATGTCTCCTTGGTATATATAGGAGACTAGGAGGTATAATTACAACTAATGGCCTAAAGCCGACATAAATAAAATAACATTACTAATA
>JZKD02S1653421.1:80321-97047 GCA_000966675.3 Picea glauca
AGGATCTTGAGGAGTCGGGATTCGAGGTTTGGCAAGGTATGTGACCTTGTGCACCAGGAACTGCGGTTTCTTGAATCACGATTTCCCGATAGCCGAGTGGAGGACAGGTGGCATCGGACTTCGGGGTTTTGGCGTTCGGAGAATCGGGGTTCTCGATGGCAAAGAGTCATGCATCACGGATTCGCGATCCGCGAAATCCCGAAGTGACCTGGCATGTGGGACCGCGATCGCCGGTGGAGTACAGGTGGAAGCATATCGGAGTTCGGGGTTCAGGGATTCACCGTGTAAGTGAACCATGGCATTTCATGCGCCGATTTCCTGATAGGGTAATCTACGATAGAGGGAAGTGTTGACCCGTTGACCATCGAGGATCGGGGTTTTGTTGTGTATGTAATTTGTGTTCACGTGAATCGCGACTCCCGAGTCGCGATATCCCGATATAGAACTGGGGATTGGCATTTCGCTAATGCGAAGTTTAGAGAGATTTCCCATGTATGGGAGATTAATCCAAAAAATTTTAAATTATGGTAGTGGGTGTGTTACAAAGAAGCATTACAACCAACTGATGAAGAAGCTGAAGCTGTCTATCTGTTGACACAAAGAAGGCAATGGCAGCCGCGGGGACAAGGTATGAATCCTAATATGCCATTTACATATTCTAATCATTGGAATAACTACCCTTCTTTTAATCAAGCAAATTACCCTCCCTATAATCAAATGCAATACCTCAATCAAATGAATTACCCACCCATGCAACAAATTAACCCTCCCTTTGTACATCCAACAATGTGGACTCCTTGGCCTCCACAACAAAAACCTTACCTTAACCAATGGAATCCAAATTGGAGAGGTCAACAACCCTCGTTCCCAAATCAATTACCTCAATCACAATTTCTGCAACCATTCTCCTTACCATCAGGTACTCCACCAAACAATTAAATGACGAGGCCCCAACTACCTGTACAACCTAACCCTAACCCCAATAATAGGGCTGTGCAGTGCATTGATATTCAAAACTAGCCTATACTTTCTCTTTTCCCTGTGCAATGCAATGATATTCATTTACGATCTAGGAAAATAGTAGAACCTATCATTGCTGATGTTACCTCTTCTGATTCCAATAAAGAGGAAAGAAAAAAACATGATGTACTTGAAGAGGTACAATCATCCTCCAACATTGTTGCTGAAACAACAAAACCACCATTTCCTGAGCATTTAGCTTTGACTAAAATGCCTGAGCCACATGCTTTCAATATTCTAGGGGAAGTACAAAATCTTTATGTCAAAATTCCACGATTACAAGCACTAAGAGACATACCAATTTATGCCAGAACTATGGGAGACATCTGTGTTAAGAAACCCGGTAGGAAAACTAAAAATCCCCTCACAGTTCATGTCATGGGTGATTTGTTTGCACTAATGTCAGGTAAAGTTCCCCTAGTTAAATATGGTGATCCCGACCATCCTACCATCTCAGTGAAAATTGGAAAAACAATAATTCCTCGAGTCCTGGTAGACTTAGGTGCTGCGATCTATATTATGACTCTTGAAACATCACAATTGTTACAACTGAAGAATGAAATCAGAGACACCCCAACCATTCTAGAATTAGTTGACCATTCTACAATCAAATTAGAAGGAGTCATTGAAGACCTAATCATCTCAGTTGAATCCTGGAATTGTCCAGCTGACTTTGTGGTATTACAACCTAAAAAAAAGTTGGGGGGCCACCCTCTAATTTTGGGTAGACCTTGGCTAGCCACAACATACACTTTTAATAGTTGTAGATCTGGTTCAATGACAATTTCCAATGGATATGAGACTAAACAACTGACCCTCTACCCTCACGCTACACCCTTGATTAATAATGAAAGTTCTTTACGGGTGGACTTTGATGATCAAACTACTCAACCTATCTTGACTATCGGACAAGCCTTAATCCTTAAAGATGCCACTAAGGATGAAGTAATTAATAATTTTATTTGTGAACCTTCCTCCATGACTCCAGAAACTCATAACCAACTAACTGTACTTTTGGAGTCAGATAACCAGGAAAACCTTAACTCTAAAAACCCACCTCAAACATTAGCCACCATCTCTTCTAAAAGTACACCAGTAGAAATTGAACCTGGAAAAATACTAAACATAAACCCCAACCTGACAGATGCTGAAACACAACAATTAATGAAGTTACTTCTTGAACATAAGGAAGCATTCACATGGGACTATACAAATATGAAAGGAATCTCTCCCGAATTATGTACTCATCGTATCTATATCAAGGAAGATTGTCGATCGATCTGCCAATCTCAACGACGAATGAACCCTAATTTAAGAGAAATTCTTAAGGAGGAACTTCAAAAATTGCTTAATGCAGGGTTTATATATCCTATATCAGACAATGAATGGGTTTCCCCGTTGGTAATCATTCCTAAGAAAAATGGGAAATGGAGAGTATGTGTAGACTATAGAGCCTTAAATAAAGCCACTCAAAAAGATCACTTTCCGTTACCATTCATTGATCAGGTGTTAGATAGTTTTTCAGTGAAGAATTTTCTCTCCTTTTTAGATGGTTTCAGTGGGTATAATCAGGTCAAAATTGCACCCCAAGACCAGGATAAGACCACTTTTACTAGTCCTTGGGGAACTTTTGCTTATAGATTCCTCCCATTTGGATTATGTAATGCACCAACAACCTTTCAAAGAGCAATTATGGGAATCTTTTTTGATATGATTAATGACTCTATGGAAATTTTTATGGATGATTTTACCCCTTATGGTGTCTCTTTTGAGGAAGCACTACAAAACCTTGAGAAAGTACTTAAATGATGTATACAAGCCCACCTCTCCTTAAGTACAGAAAAATGTCATATGATGATGAATGAAGGAGTGGTTCTTGGACATTTTATTTCATCTCAAGGAATCCAGGTGGATCCGTCCAAGATACAAGTTATTAAAAACCTTCTTATTCCCAAAACCCAAACAGAGGTGAGAAGTTTCCTAGGACATGCTGGATACTACATAAGATTTATCAATTTTTTTTCCAAAATAGTTTCTCCTCTGTTTCTGTTACTGATGAAAAATGTTGAATTCAAGTGGACTAATCCTTTCCAGGAAGCATTTAATACACTCAAACATCAATTATCTACAACCCCTATTCTAAGAGGATCTGATTGGACACCTCTCTTTCATATATCCTCTGATGCTTCAAATACTGCAATAGGAGTTGTCTTGGGACAAGAAGAAAATCATCTCCCTTATGCTATTTACTTCATTAGCAAGAATATGAATCCTGCTGAACTTAACTATACAGTTACCGAAAAGGAATTCTTAGTAGTTATCTATGCTATTAATAAATTTTGACATTACATCACTGGCTACTCTACTCTTGTCCATACTGATCACTCAGCTATCCAATATTTAATGAACAAACCTGTTACAAATGCTTGAGTCACCAGATGGTTACTATTATTACAAGAATTTGATATGACAATTGTAGATAGACCAGGAAAAGAAAATGTAGTTGTTGATTTCCTTTCTCAGTTAACACTTGATGATAATACCCCAGTAGATTATTCCTTTCCTGATGAATATATATTTGCAGTATCTGCTCACTCACCATGGTATGCAGACATCGCTAACTACTTGGTTGCAGGGGAGTTACCACCACACCTATCCCACAGAGAGAGAAGAAGAATCATTCAACAAAGTGCTCGGTATAGATGGATAAGTGGGTGTTTTTTCCACACAAGACCTGATCAAGAAATCTGAAGGTGCATTAGAGAAGATGAGGTTTATGATATACTAAAATATTGTCACAATGGCCCTTGTTGAGGGAATTTTGCTGATAAGAAAACAACGCATAAAATTCTTAGGATGGGGTATTATTGGCCCTCACTTTTTAAAGATGCAAAGAAATATGTTTGGGCCTATGATAGCTGTCAAAGAATGGGTCAACCTAATCATAGAGATGAAATTCCATTAAATCCCCAGGTAGTACTCAAACCATTCGAAAGATGGGCCTTAGACTTTGTAGGACCCATTAACCCTCCATCCAATCAAAAAGTTTATATAGTGGTCTGCACACATTATATGATCAAATGGGTGGAAGCTAAAGTACTCCATAGAGCTACTAAAGAAGTGGTTCTAGATTTTCTATTTGAAGACATATTTATCATATTTGGAGTGCCTAGAGAATTAGTTACAGATGGAGGACCTCCTTTCACTTCTCACAGTTTTAAAGATACCCTTCAAAAATATCATATTCATCATAGAATGACTACACCATACCACCCCCAAGCCAATGGACATGTGGAAAGCAAAAATAAAGTAATAGAAGCCATTCTCACAAAAATAGTGAAGGAAAACATAAAGGATTGGTCTCATAGGCTCCCTGAAGCATTATGGGCTTACAGAACTACCTGGAGAAATACTAGAGGATTCTCTTCCTGTGAATTAGTTTATGGAAAAAGTGTTGTCTTTCCTGTGGAATTTGAAATCAAAACCTTAAGAACTTCTTTATCTATCAACCTTGATTTGACCGATGCACAGACAACTAGGTTGCAACAACTTAATGAATTGGATGAAAAAAGACTAGATGCCATTCATCAGACAACTATGATTCAACAACAAATATCAAAATGGCATGAAAAAACCATCAAGCATAAGCAATTCCAAAAAGGTAATTGGAGTTTACTGTATGATTCTCGGTTTAAATAATTTCAAGGGAAACTACGTACAAGATGGCTTGGAACTTACAAAGTGGACATTGTTTTCCCCAATGGAACAGTAAGGCTCCTCACAATCGATGACTCTAAAACACCGTTACTAGTGAATGGTCATCATCTCCATCTGTACCAGCACCCCATTTCCAAAGAAGATCTTAAGGCCACATGTGTGGCAGAATCACATTATCTCTTTTTAGAGGGGCCTCCTACCCCTCATTGCAATTAATTCTTCCGAATTTAATTCCTTTAGTATTAGATTAGATTTCTTTTACTAATAATCCCTGTCAACGAATGACATGTTACGATTGATTCTTTTGCAGATTCTTGATCAAAGAAAAGGCCTACCAAGAAAGGACGATCTTACTTCAAGAAGATCCAAGCTTCATTTTGTGAAACACTACTCCCTCTTTCTTCATCACTTTCCAGCAACATTTTTCCTCAATGTTTTGCCCTTTTCCCCATTGCTGAAACACCACTGTTCAACAATTTTTCGCCCTTTTCCCCATTGCTGAAACACCACTGTTCAACAATTTTTCGCCCTTTTACCCATTGTCGAAGCATCACTTTCCAGCAACATTTTTCCTCATTTTTCACCCTTTTCCCCATTGTTGAAACACCATTGTTCAACAATTTTTCACCCTTTTTCTCCATCGCTGAAACACCACTGTTCAACAATTTTTCACCCTTTTTCTCCATTGCTGAAACACCACTACTCAGCAACATGTCGCCACTGTTGAAACACCATTTCTTCAACAGTATTTTACATTGTTAAAACATCACTCTTCAACAAACATTTTTCTATTCTTTTCCTGTTGCTGAAACACCAACTTTTCAACATTCCCTGGTAATAAGCTCTTTCGCTGTCATACTACATTTTGTCCTTCCACGACCCTCTCTCATAATTAAACAAACCCTTGATACAATTTCTCTAATAAATCAAAAGTCTCTCCCATGGTTACTGCAGAACTATTATGGACATGCACTATATTTTTTTTGAAGTACGAATCAAAGGTAAAGATGAGGTATGTAAAATTTATATGTAAATACAATTGAACTATGGCTAATGAGAAGATCCCGACTCATTATTATCATTCACTTAAAATCATTATTTTAGTCGTACTTGGGGGGGGGGATATCGAAATATTATGCCATCATTTCACACGAACCGACTACCGTCATTCCTTTTTACCCATCCTTTCGTTTGTTTTCACCACCATTAGCATGCCTTCACCCGCAAAACTTACTCTGTTCAGAAGAAGTTACTTGACTCTCTGAATGTGAATTTTACTGAGCTGTTAGCTATGGGAGGCCCTATTATATGATACAAACCCTCCACGACATCCCTGTTAGAATTATATCCAGAAGTCTATCATTTTTTTCTGTAGACAGGCTGGCTGGGTTATTTTCAGAGGCTCCAGGGATTTGATCAACAATAGGTTCTTCAATTTTCTTGAAATATTCAAGAAGATTATTCCATTTTTTAAGCGGTTCAGATTCCAGTCATAGAGGATGATATAGCACAGGTTTCAGGTCTCCTTTTCACTGACATTTGTTGGTTTAGCCGCACACACATTATCCTTAATGCCCAGTAGGATTTTCTCTTGCCATGAGAACAAATTGAGCCTAAAGGTCGAGGTGTTCGACTTAGCTCGTTGCTGCCTCCTTGGCCGAAAGTTATAGAGTTTTTCAAGCACTAACTCACCTATGAAGGCCGATACCAGGTAGTCTACCAGTATGATTTTGTCTTGTTGTATCATTTACGACATGCTAGATTGGTGAATATTCCCTACTATCTGCTCGGATGTCTTAGAAATATGTCGCATTACTGTAAAAAGGCTAAAAATCCCTCCCTTTCCCTCACCCATCACCGTCTCACTCAACTACTCATCCAAAAGGGTTTTTCTCAACAAAACCCTCCCCTAAACAATCCACCCATAGACCCTCAAGAAGCTGTTGAACATCCTAAAAATCATCAGGAACAACAACCACAAAACCTACTAGACCCTCCGAAAATACCTAACAATCTGCCTACAGACCCAATTGATCCAATTAACCCTCCTACCATACTAATCCCACCCCACAACTTACTAGAATCATCTATTTCAGATAACTCTCCCTGCCCCATCACTGAGGAAAAATCCACATGCAAAAGAAAGAAGCAAATTCCTCCTTTTCCCTCCTTTTTAAAAAGAAAATGAACTAGGACCTCAACAAGAGCAGCCACTACTGCCACTCCCCTAAACCCCCAACCCATCTTGCTAAAATCTCGTACACCTCTACCCTCCCAAATCCTGGAATTTTTACCTATTCCACCCATGGGCACTGAAACACAAGAACCAAAGGCCCAATGTACTGCGACATCATTCTCTTTAAATCAAGTAGCTGAAACACAAGAGCCAACTACTCATCCAGTAGCTGAAACACAAGAACCAACTACTCATCCAGTAGCTAAAACATAAGAACCAACTACTCATTCAGTAGCTGAAACAAAAGAACCAGCTACTCACCCAGTAGCTGAAACACAAGAACCAACTACTCATTCAGTAGTTGAATCACAAGAACCAGCTATAGTTGTTACACAAGAACTAGCTATAGCTGAAACACAAGAACCAGCTATAGTTGTTACACAAGAACTAGCTACAGCTGAAACACAAGAACCAACTGCTGATGTTGTTACCAAAATACAGGAATCAAATGCCCAGGGTGCCGCAACACTACTTTCTCTACATCAAGAATCTGAAACACAAGAATCAGTTGCTGATCCTGTAGCTTCTCCACAAGAACCAGCTAGTGCGGTTGTGACTATTACAAAATAACCAGTCACCCCTCTTAATACACCCATGAAATATCAACAACCAGAACCAACAATGGCCTCTGTATTACAAGAAAATGAGTTCCTAAGGTCTGAACTGGAAGCCTACAAGCAAGAGCTAGTAATGGTAAAGGAATCCTATGACAAGGAACTTAAATTATATACCCTAGCTCGCATAGAAACCATGACAGAGGAAAACACAAAAGAGAATTAGTGTAGAGAGTATATGTCCAGTCAGTGTGGGGACATTTATTATCAAGCAGGCTACAAAGTAACTCAAATTCTAATGCCTGGAGCTTCCCCTGCACCTATGACTTTTGTAGTCAAAGAAGAAAACCCTGTTGTTACACAAGAACCAGTAGGACCTTCCAAAATTCAAAATGAACCCTGGCCTACAACAACTGCTACATATGAAGCCCCTGTTTTTATTAATAAAGCTGTACAAACACTGCCTATTAATGAATCTGCCCCTCCTAGCAAAATCAACACCCATACTCTTATGGAATGAGCCACTTAGACCCTACCTCAGCCTATCACTTGCGATGCTGAAACAAAAACTCAACTATGGGATGAGCAGGCAATAATGGAAAAATGGAAAAAAGAGTCTGTTGTTACATAGGACAAAATCCTACAAGAGCACATACTACTTTGGCTAAACCACATCTATTCAAACTGGGAATCTTTGGAGAAAACACGCCAAGAATCACGTGCCCATAAGAAGAAGAATGAAGAGATAAAAGGAAAATTTCTCTTGATGATTGACTTGGCACAAAAATTGTTGGCTGCAAGGAAACCATCCTCCAATTACTCTCTTTTCCTCATAGAACGACTTACATTGTTTCAGATTAAATTAATCAAAGAAGGCAGACCCCATGCAGTGTTAAATCCAACAGATTTTGTTAGAACTTTTGCAGAAGCCTCTACTATTGATCAACACCTCCTACGTGAGGTATATATTCATAATGAGGCCATCCCTGAGAACCGACAACTTAACCTTAACCCTCTTGTCGGTGATATCCAGATTTGGGCACTCATCTCCTTCCTTAACAATCAGATTACATGGCATAATGAATTCCTAGCTGCCAAGCATAATGAGGATAACCGCCTCCTCTGGATATGGCCAGAACCACAGAATGTTGCCACCTTTTTTGCAGAGTATTATCAATTTTTGAAGAAACTAGGGATGATTCAATATATTTGACAACTACAGACAACAATACTTTAGGATTTTCAACAATTTATTAAATCCAGAGAGATCGTTGTTGTACAAGCAAATAACATGTTTTGGCAACAATCTTCTGAGAAAAGATAGGAACACAATCCCTTTAGTCCTACCAATCTTGAGACAACAATCTTCCCGGTACCTAGCTACATCAAATGCATTCAACAATGTGCTGAAAGCTGGATAGGTTATCAGTTCCATTTTCCTATTCTGTGGATGCCAGCAGAGAAATATCATGTTCATCATAAGTTTCCAAGAAGGTTGAAACAATAGCTTGGCAAAGGCTACAACACGTTCAAGGATTTAGAGCTCCAACAGACAACACTTTCCATAGATACTGCTTAAGTAATTTGCATGCTCAGAGTCAGTATCCAGACTTTGATTAAGATTGAAGTTTCCTGAGGACATGCAACCTTTTTAGTTGGGGGGGGATGTTAGGACCCTATAATGTACCTTTTTGTTCATACTTTTTGATATCATTACATCCTTTTCCCACTCACATTTAATATTACATTATCACCTTAACCTATCTTTCCAAAGGTATATAATGTTTCTTCTCTTTGCTATATGTTTAATTTGTTTTACATGTAATTTTACATTACTCTCATACTTAGCCATTGATTGGAAACATATAGTTGCTGACACAGTTCGAGCTACATATTACTATTGTTTCTTGAAGACCCATTGCTGAAACAGTCAAAAGCATACAAATCCCATTGCTAAAACAGTCTGTGATCTGCGATGCTGGAACAACAGTTCACAGAGCAGTAAGAGGGAGTTGTTACACTAGCTGCAACAGCCGCACCTTAAGCTAGCACCAACCATCACTGCTACTTGAGACCATGTTGCTGAAACAATCAGAACGCAAATCCCATTGCTGAAATAGTCTACGATTTGCGATGCTGAAACCTTATACAACAGCAGTAACAAGAAGATAAATAAAGAAGCGGTTACACCGGCCGCAACAACTACACCTCAACCCAACACCATTCTAACTATTGTAATAGAATTCTGCAACGGGAGATCAGGATATCCTATTCCAGCATAGAAGATTAGATCTGACTATGAATAGGATTTGTATGTGCACATGTAATTTAATGATCAATTGTATTGAGAGGATTTTCCTCTTTAAATAAGGGGAAATCCTCATTAGAGGGGATCCTTTTTGGCTAGAAGGGAATTATAGAGAAGGATGTGTTCACTTTGGATATTGTAACATGATACAATTGATAGATGAATAAACGATTATTTTGAGGATTTCTTCTTAGTTCCTTTCATTTCTAGGGAATCTTGTGAGAAGGGAGGGCCCACCTTCTTCACAAGATTCACCCATTAGTTTTGTAGTGTGTTAGTATTATTTTTGTTCACACCTTGATTAAACGTTGTTTTGCTAAAACTCTACTTTACTGAACTCTATTTTGCTGAAACTATGTTTTACTGATTGTTACATTGTTTTCACACAATTCATGCTTGGGTAACTGTTGATCATTCTGATTGGTAATTCTGCTTGATGAATTCATGAATGTGTGATAATCAAATACAGGTGCTGAAGATTCCTTCTTGGGGAATAGGGTCATGTTCTCTGTTATGAGATAGTTAGCCTTCAGTACATGTTAATCATTTTGATTAGTAATGAGTTCATGAAAGTGTGATAGTCGGAAACAGGTTCTGAAGATTCTTGCTTAGGGAATAGGGTCTTGTTCTCTATTGCAGAATAGTTAGTCTTTCTTGCAGTATCATGAAATATTTATTTTCCTAAGTTTCTATTTCTTAATGTAATCTAGGATTCTTCTGATAACTATTTCCTTAAACCTCAAACCTTGCAATAGATAGATTGTTTTTCTGTAATTCAAAGTAGAACTCCAGTTTGCCCAAGGCAAGGTGTGATTAATGTACTTTTACTACAACTCTAGATTGCTTTTGAGATTGATCATATACAGTGTGTGATTTCCTTTGAAATAAACAGACTTCCTTGGGTTGAAAATTTATGTAACACTTGATTGTTTAGTTAATAAGCAATTACAGTGATCAACAGATTTTAGGATTGGTCGTTCTAGTAGCCATAGAGATATTTTTACTTTCAACATTTCTTGCCACCATAAGTGCATTCTCCAATGATTTGGGTTTCCAAAGGAGAATCTCATGTTGAATGCTATCTCTTAAAGTTCCTATGAATACATCAGTCAATTGCTCATCTAGAATACCTATTACCTTTATATTCAATCTTTGGAAGTTCTCAATGTGCTTTGTAACTGAACCCTTTTGCTTGAAATTTATCAATTGGCTAAAGAAGGTATTTCTCTTTGTATCCTCATAGTGTGCTATCATTTCTTTCGTGAAAATTGTCCAAGTGCCGAGTGATTTGTGAGAAAACAGCCATATATACCATAAACATTGATTGGGTTCTAAATATAAAGAAGCAATTCGTACCTTTTGTGTATGTGGCACATTATGTAGATCAAAGAATTGCTCCATCTGAAGTATCCATGTGATAGGGTCCTTGCGATCAAACTTCCTCATATCGATCTTAGGAACATGGTTGGTATTCAACCCAAAGTTAGATTTTCTCCATTCTTGATTCACCTTCCTTGTGTCCTCATCATGAATTTTATGGGATACATTTGCACTTTCAGGTGTCCTCTCTATTACAAAATTTTTCAATCCTTCCATGAAACCATCCATCTTTGCCTACAACTTAGCTTTCATCTCTTGTAGTTCATATTTTGTTACTATATTATTTTGTAAATCATTTATGTCCCTACGCATTTCTTCACCTTCATCAAGAGTCCAAGTAGGATTTTCTGGAGGCTTATTTGGTGTANAATTTCCCTTTTTGGGTGGCATGTTGGCCAAGTATCACTTTTGAACCTTGATTTTGAGGTGGTTCTGCTAGACAATCTTTTGTCTACTGTATCTACAAAGTTTCGGCCCTTTTGTTTATGAAACTTTATTTTTTTTAGTTCTCTGATATTTCTTCTCTGTAATGCCACAAGTATGATCAAAATTGGATGTGCCAAGTGGAATTTACGGTAGATTCCCCACAACTTGTTGATTTTTTTCCTTTTCAGGAGATCTCACTTGTATAGTGTGCACCACACAACATAATTGATATAAAATTCTAAAACTTGTACCAAAAATACTATAGACTGTCCACTATCCAATGAAACCAGTCTCACTCAATTTGGATACTCTAGGAAGAAGTTATGATTGTTTTACTTGGAACACCTTCTTGAGACTAGTTAGATACCCTATCTTCCACGGGGTGTATCTACAAATGTAAGATGACCCCAAAGATAAAAAGTTTACCATAGATACATTAATAAATTATGTGAATATACTCCAATTTTTAGGGTGTGAAACATTACAGAAAAGGTTTTATAGAGAAAATTACACAATGACTCAGTTCAGGAAGATTCCAGAACCCTATATTGCACAGGTTGTATATATGAAAGTTTAAGGCCTTAAGAGATGAAATTTTAACCCAATGTACCTTGATCCATCTACTAAATACCTGCCAAGACGTTCCTTCTAAAACATTGTAGAAAAAGCGTTATAGCAAAAATTCCAGGGTGTCTCAGATGTAGTAGCTAAACCCCAAGACCTTGAGCTCTGATACCATATGTTAAGAACCAAATATCAATATAGCATAGAAAAAACTCAGAATAAGTACTCAACGCCTTGAAAAAGAGATAAATTCAGATAATAAGCCTCTTCGAGGGGGAAACCTCCTTATGCCCACATAAATGTACAATTACCAGATGATTCAAAATGGATATGTCTCCTTGGTATATATAATTACAACTAATGGCCTAAAGCCGAAATAAATAAAATAAGATTAATAATATAATATACCCCAATTAAGGGGTAATGAGCCACTATTTAGGGCTTAACAACACTAGACTTTTCTCATACTTTAGTAATTGTTGGGGGATGGAGAAGGATAATTATTTCTTTCTCACACTTTTTTAATTAGAGTGACGAGGAGAAGGAGTGGCTTCATTTTCTCATAGTTTAGTAGTTTTAGGAAACATGAGAAGGAGCACTGGCCCTTTTGCACATTTTTTTCATTTAATTGAGGAGGAGGAGTACTATCCCCTTCTCACATATTTTTAATTAGTATGATGAAGAGAAGGAGAATGAGCACTATCCCTTTCTCACATTTCTACCATTTGAAAAAGGAGAAGTATCATGGGCCATTTCTCACACTTTTGTAATTTCAATGAGAAACAGAAGGGCACTAGTTGTTTGTCACACTTTAGTAGTTGTTAAGAGGGAGAGAATGAGAACTAGGCCTTTCTCATAAGTTAGTAGGTTCTGGGAGGATGAGAAGAAACACTCAACCTTTCTCACACTTTTTTATTTTGAGTGATGTGGAGAATGAGAAGGAATACTTTCCCTTTCTAAAACTTATATCATTCAACTAAGGATAATATGCATCATGGTTTCTTTCTAAAAATTTTATAATTTGATTGAGGATGAGAAGGAGAAATCACCCTTTCTCACACTTCATTAATATTTTGGAGGAAGAGAAGGATCATAATCACCTTATCATATTTTAGTAACTCTGGGGAGGAGAGGGATAAATAACCCTTTCTCATAGTTTTTAATTAGATTTGTGATGAGAAGGAGAATGAAAAATGGTCCATTCTCACACTTTTGTCATTAAAGTTGGTGTCACCTTGTTGAATCATGAAAAGACCTTCATGGAAAATTGCATTTCGAATCAATCATTGTCTTCAAATTTTATAAAAATAGAAGGTTTTAAAACTTAGCCAATTTCCTTATCATTTTGAACCCTTTATAAATTCTTGAAATATTTACCTTTCATTTCCTTGTTCAAACTTTACCTTCCTTGCAATTCCCCAATTGGGATCAATTTCTAAATTGGTTCCTCTGTCTCCAACTCTCTTTTCCGATTTGTAAATTCTTCCCTATATTATAATCTATCCCCTTACTCATATTCCTTATTTATTTTCAAGTTGAGGAGAATCTCCTGATTAGGTTCCATCTCCTTGTCTTCCTTCCCAATTCGCAAGTCAGGCCGCATTTCTAGATCGAGTCCCTTCCTCATTATCTTCCATACTAAGTTATAATTCTATCTTGATCCCCTAGTTGGGTCCCTCCATACTTTTCCTTCAAAATTTTCCTTCGAATGGAAATTTTCCATAAAACCTTATCCTTTACCTTCTATTCAAACTCTTTCTTCCTATCTTCTTGATTTATAAATCCTACTTGATTCCCTTATTTGACTAGCCTCCTTATTTCATTGATCAAGCTTGATTCCTGAATTGGGCCATTTTTTTCCCAATTTGAATGTGGTCTTTGTATTCTTTCTAAAATTTCCCATTCACCTTCGATCCTTCACCTTCAAAATATGTCATCCCAACTCCCAATTTTGTAATTGGGACTTATCCATTGATTGGGGCCTTGTTCACCTTGCTCTCTTCTTGATTCATTGATCATGCCTAATATCAATATTAGGCCCTCTTTTCACCAAGTCAAATGTGTTGTTCCCCTTTTGAGTGGCCATTTTTTTCCCTGTTTGAATCTATTTCTCATTTTCAAATGTATCCCTCTGTCAAAGAACATTTAAAATGCGGTTTATTGACCAATATATTGCAATTATTTAGTTTCCTTCTCCTCGTGAAAAAGTGTGAGAAGGAGATAAGGAACGTTGTCCCTTAATCACATTTTTTAAATTTAAGTGAGGAGTGCTTTGGTGAAAAATCCCCCTAGTCAGGGTCTAATGTCTTGATATAGCAATGAATCCTTAAAACAAAAAAACTGACCTATTCTTACCCAATATCACAAACCCTAATGATTTCTTTTAAACAAGGGAAAAATGAAAAATATGAAGAATGAAACCTTGTATCCTTTCGTTCATAGTAGATCCCCTTTGTCCGGTATTTTCTCCTAAACTGCAGGTCTCCTCCCAAAGTTGACCTGAAACAACTCAAAAATCAATCTACAACAACACATATGCAATCACTATTGACATAAACATGTACTAATTATCATGAAATAATATATAAACATTTAAAATTATTCACAATAACATAGACACATGAATTGGGAAAGGAAAGCTCTATTTTATTGATAACATAAAAAGAATATTAAAACCAGAATATTTAATTTTGACACCGCTCTACAAACCTCACCCGGGTTCCTCCAATAAGAAACCAAGTTCATTAATCCCACAATCAATAGGAAATCCTCACAATCAACATAAAAAACTAAGGGCTTTTATGGATTTCATAAATAGGATGAGAGAATGATATTGTTGAGGATGGATACTTAGAACTGGATGCATAAGCTTAGAGATAAAGAAGGAGAAATTTGGGCAGAGTCCCTTTGCTTCTTCAAAAGTTATATCAAATTACCCCCTAGGGAACTTTTTGTATGGAAATTAGATGGTTATTAGGCTATGAGAAGGGATACAAGAGGTAAGAATGGTTAAGCAACCCAAAATAGCCCGCAAACCTCGTCAGAGAGTGCAATTTTTTTTTTTTTCAAATTTTGTGATTGTATGTGGGTTGTCTATGTATCAAGTAGTGTATGTACGTGGGTTGCCTATGTATCATGTATCATACATATGCAGGATTCCTATATATCAGGGTGTGTACACCCTGAAAAATGTGATTTTTAAGAAGGAAACTCAATAAAAGTGATTTGCAAGTGTGTGTTGGCCCTTGACCAAGTTTTGAAGAATACTTGGTCATATTTGACCACTTTTGGGACTATGACAACTTGCCAAGGAAGGAGCGCAACGTGAAGTGGAAAGTAAGGAAGCAAGACCTATTTTTGGGTCCATTTTAGGGTTTTGGGTTTATGTAACGAGAAAGGGATGTCGGCCCGTGGGTTTACCCACGCTTAGGTCCATTTTGTAATATATAAATAGGCCATTTAAATAGAGGAGTATGATAGTAATGTAGTACATCTATGTGATGTATAACTGAAAGATTAGTGCTAGTAACTGGATCTGTCTAATCGGATGTATCTTAGAGTGCTCTGTGCATGAGATCGGAAAGCTAAGTGCAAGTTTTTGTAGTCTTTTGCTGAAGAGCAAGGAAGAAGGATCTAGCGAGTTGCGCAGATCCTCTGTCTTGTGTGAAGTAAGGGTCATTGAAGCTCTGTGTTGTAACTTCTTGACCGAGATAATATAAAGAAGACTTTGTGGATGTATACCCAGGGTGGGGGTGAACCACGATAACTGTGTGTATAGTGCTTTATGCTTCGATCTAATGTGTTTATATCTTTCTTGGCTAAGTGCTTAATGTGATTAAGTAGATCTAGTTATGCTATGTGCTGATGATATATGGATGAACATGAGATATAATACACAATATTCTTAGTGCTTGATCTGTTAAATCTAACCTATATTTTTGTGGCTAAGTACTGAATCATCTTTAGTATAAGTATTCACTGCGATGCTATGTGCTTTCTTTTGTTGAAATAATGTAACTGCGAAGAGCATTCTTATTATTATTTTATTATTGGATTAAATTCCCATTGCATATTAATCATGTCATTATTATTATTATTGTTATTGGATTAATCCCCATTGAGAATTAATCATGTCGGTAATTGTATAAGGACCAAATCCCCTTTTGCGGATTGGTCATTGGACAATTACAAAGTGCATAATAAGAAGTCAGCCCCAACATTTATTATGGAAGACCCATAATTAATTAAAGGTGGGTTTACCCACCCAGAGTGAGAGGTCATCCCTGATAGTTGTGACCTTTCACATGTGCCAATCTTGTATAAATAAGAGGCTAGCACCTCAGTTCAAACACACAACTCACTTGCTCATTTCTCTTATGAGGAAAGCTGCAATTACTAGAGAGAGGAGAAGAAGAGTGGCGCATCTCTCGGGGAGGACTTTCTGTATTGGTTTGAGTTATCTCTTGAACATTGTATAAGCTATTTATGATAAGGAAGTTTTTGCTGGGTTTTCTTCCCCTA
>JZKD02S1653421.1:106497-126126 GCA_000966675.3 Picea glauca
ATTGTTATTGGATTAATCCCCATTGAGGATTAATCATGTCAGTAATTGTATAAGGACCAAATCCCCTTTTGCGGATTGGTCATCGGACAATTACAAAGTGCAGAATAAGAAGTTGTCCCCAATAGTTATTATGGAAGACCCATAATTAATTAAAGGTGGGTTTACCCACCCAGAGTGAGAGGTCGGCCCTGCCAGTTGTGACCTTTCACATGTTCTAGTATTGTATAAATAAGAGGCTATCGCCTCACTTCAAACACACAACTCACTTGCTCATTTCTCTTATGAGGCAAGCTGCAATTACTAGAGAGAGGAGAAGAAGAGTGGTGCATCTCTCGGGGAGGACTTTCTGTATTGGTTTGAGTTATCTCTTGAACATTGTATAAGCTATTTATGATAAGGAAGTTTTTGCTNGGTTTTCTTCCCCTAGAGGGTTTCCTAGGATAAATGTTGTGTCTCTTATGAATGTGTATTTCTCAGTGATATTGTTCTTATTATACTCTTATCTAATGAAATGCAAAGAACTATAATAATGGCATAAACATTAACATCTATGAAGTGTATTAATGAATGTATGTTAAGGAATAAATGATGCTAAGTGCGTTGTAAGAAAGTTAATCATAGATCAGTGTCCCAGTTAAGGTTGCAGACATCTGAGTCCTGCAACCACCCCTTCCTCTACCTCGGGTGAGACTGCATATGCTTCACAGGTGTTGCTGAAAGGATCAATAGCTAGGGTTTTGTTGGTGCACTCTTGAGCGTTGAACCCTAGGTTTAACCCTGTGCCAACAAATGGTTCCATTGCCGGGATAGGAACTGTGATTGCTGGGAACAAAAAGAAGAAAAATCTTTGTGCGAACTAAGATCTATGCATAGATCTATTTCCCTAGTGCACAGTATTATACTTGAACTACAAAGCTTTGTGTTGAGAAAAAGAGGTCAGATCTGAAGGGAAAAGGTCAAATCTACAGAAAAATAGGTCATATATGAAGAGACAAGGTTAGATTTGCAGAAAAAGAGGTTAGATATGAAGGGAAAAGGTTAGATCTGCAGAAAAGGAGGTCAGATATGAAGAGAAAAGGTTATATCTGCAAAAAAAGAGGTCATATCTGAAGGGAAAAGGTCATATCTGCAAGACAAAGGTTGATACTGAAGAAAATAAGTGATATTTGAATGCCCTATGCTTTAAGAAAAGTAAAAGTGGAAATTTTTGAAGGAAAAAGGTCAGATCTGTAGAAAAGAGGTAAGATTTGTAATCTCTGTGCTCTGATAACGGTTATAATAGTCAAAAGTTTTTAGATTTGAAAGATTTGTGCTCTGTAGAAGTAAGATAAGTGAAATTTTTTGTTTCTAAATCATGGATCTAGGTATGTTTGATAGATTTTGTCCTAGCTTCAAAACGAGGGCATTAATAGATGAAAGAAAGTTTGATATGAATAGGTCTAATAAGTATAGTGATAGATATGTTATACCTATGCATCGAAAGAATATTTGGACTAACAAGTGGATGCAGGATCCTAGAAAGAGTTTTTTGCAGGCTAGCCACCATGATTCTGGTGTGCAGTACAGAAGGAGTTGGGGAACATCTAAACAAAAGAAAGGATTAACCCTCTGTTATAGTTGTAGAAGACCGAGACATCTTGCTAAGGAATGCCTTGGGAGAATACCTAGTTGCCTCTGTTGTAAGGATATGGACCATGAAGTATTGGATTTACCTAGAATGATTGCTAGGCTTGAGAAGATGAATATGGAGCAAGAAAACCCTGAAGGAGATAAAGAGACCAAGATTATAACAGAAACCCAGAAAGAATCAGAAAAGATATTGCTACAGATGAAAGATACCTTGAATGACCACTGACATGTTAGGCTATCAGAGATCTTCAAAGAAAAGGAGAAAATCAAAGCAAGAATAGGGGACTTTGACATTGATTATACTCTTGATGAAGAAACACAAGTGACCATTATGCCAGAAAAAACTTGGGAAGTTATAGGAAAGCCTGCCATGATCCCTTCCCTAGGAGGATTTTCAATGGAACTTCGACAGAGGAAGAATTTAAGATCATTAAATTTGTTGAAGGCAACGCCCCGTTTACCATGCTCATAGGAAAACCTTGGATTGATAGAGAACAAGCCAGATGAAAAGAAGAAGAAAAGTTTTGGAACAGAAGAAGCAAGAGTTAAATAGCTTTATGAACATAAGGATCGTGCACTTGATTGAAGAACAAAAGAGAAGATAAAAAATATTTAATATTAGAAACTCCGATGTCAAAGTTAAGAGAACACTTGAGGATTCATAGAAGATCGAGTTACCTATTTTTGATACAGAAGAAGTATTATCAAGAAACCCTAGGAAAAACTTTCAACAACGTGAAGTAACTAAGACCACAAAAGATAAACATCAGAATGGTAAAAGCATTATTGAGACAAAGCTCACTGGGAAGAAGGATAGGAAGTTAAGAAAGAAGAGGGATAATACTTTAAGGTTACAATAGGTTCTAGAGGACACTTCGCAGTAAGAAGAATTGAAGAATTGGAGCTTCACCGAGATATCATAACAAAAACATAGAGTACTTCCACATGACGAAGCAATATAGCCATTGGAACCGTTATACCCATTCGACCGCCGCTCCGAAAAGATTGAAAAGCAGTTATGGGTTACCACTAGACCATTGGATAGCACCAGAATGGATAGAACGAAGTTAATGAAGGACCCATGCCCATTGCAAGTAGACCGTTGTAGAGTTTTCCTTCTTAACCCATCACGCCACGCACCGAGAATACTTTTTACTAACTAAGAATTTGAGCATGAACCCTGAGATTTACTTACCCTGAGATCATTGCCTTACTATTCACTGTAGTCTCTGAATTCCTTTTGCACCTGAGCCAACTAACCCAAGTTTGTATGTCAAACAAGCTTAGCGCTGTTGTGGAAGACCGTCTCCCATAGCAGGTGACCCAACTGGAAGAAGTAATCCAACAACTTCAACAACACATCATGGATCTAGAGCTTCGCACCATGCCTGAGACACCCCAAGAGATAAGAGATATAAGAGAGGCCACTGCTCAAAGCGTAGTCAACCGATTAAAAACCTTGGCTCTAGAATGTAGGTAGCTAAGCACTAGAAGTTCCCAGAATTATGAAACCCTTGAAGAGAATCCATAATTTCATACATTAGAGGCACATCTCGAAGAAGCAAAGCAGCATGCAAATGTTCTACAAGCATAGCTGAAGTCCGTGACCCCAGTCGAAAGAATGAAGAGGTTTGTAGAACAACACACAACCCAACAACAAGTACACACACTGCAAAGTAAAGTGATGGAAGTCTCTCAACGACTTCAACCACTCCAAGAGAAGGCATCCCAATTGTTCACCGAACTTGAAGGACAGGGACATGAACTCGAACAGGGTGTCATCACTGCAGAACAATGCTTGGAAGGACCGCTCAATGACCCTATAATCCAGAAATTTACTGAACAAGAGACTGTCGCACTGTAGTAGGTTGAAGCATCTCGAACCAAGCTCGAGGTGTTCGAAGTGGAATTGGTCAAACCTAAGTGACTTGGGATGAGTCACAGGTGAGTGTTGGGGGCCTATTGGCCCTTGACAAAGTTTTGAAGAATACTTGGTCATATTTGACCACTTTTGGGACTGCGACAACTTGCCAAGGAAGGAGCGCAACGTGAAGTGGAAATTAAAGAAGCAAGACCTATTTTTGGGTTGATGTAATGGGAAAGGGATGTTGGCTCGTGGGTTTACCCACGCTTAGGCCCATTTTGTATTCTATAAATAGGCAATGTAAATAGAGGAGTATGATAGTAATGTAGTACATCTATGTGACATATAATTGAAATCTTAGTGCTAGCAACTGGATCTGTGTGATCGGATGTATCTAAGAGTGCTTTGTACATGATATCAGAAAGATAAGGGCAAGTTGTTGTAGTCTTGTGATGAAGAGCAAGGAAGAAGGATCTAGTGAGCTGCGTAGATCTTCTGTCCTGTGTGAAGTAAGGGTCATTGAATCTCTGTGTTGTAACTGCTTGAACGAGATAATATAAAGAAGACTTTGTGGGCATAGCCCCAGGGTGGGGGTGAACCAAGATAACTATGTGTATAGTGCTTTGTGCTTCGATCTAATGTGTTTATCTCTTTCTTGGCTAAGTCCTTAATGTGATTAAGTAGATCTAGTTATGCTCTGTGCTGATGATATATGAATGAACGTTAGATCTAATACATAAGATGCTTAGTGCTTGATCTGTTGAATCTAACCTATATTTATGTGGCTAAGTACTGAATCATCTTTAGTATAAGTATTCACTGTGATGCTCTGTTCTTTCTGCGAAGTTTATTAATGAATGTATGTTAAGGAATAACTGATGCTAAGTGTGTTGTAAGAAAGATAATCACAAATTAGTGTCCCAGCTAAGGTTGCAGATATCTGAGTCCTACAACCACCCTTTCCTCTACCTTGGGTGAGACTGCATCTGCTTCACAGGTGTTTCCGAAAGGGCCGGTAGCTAGGGTTTTGTTGGTGCTTTCTTGAGCGTTGAACCCTGGGTCTACCCCTATGCCAACAATGTGTATATGGATGGGCCATGATAAAAAATGCATAGTGGTGGATCTTTGTACTATAACATATGCTCCCTAATGTCTGAGGTTAGAAGAGAAACTAATGTATGAATTACATTACAATATCTCCAAGAAATCATTGAGTAAAGTGAACCTAGATGAGTGTTCATGATCATCTCATCTACAATAAGATCAATCTCTTCGAGGTGGGCACACCCATGCTCAGGACAGACTAAGCATGGATTCCAATCAAGTACACCGTAGATCCATGTTAGATATATAGAATAATCATGACCATGTCAAAGATATATAGTGGATCCATGCCAATAAGGATCATATCTGTGAACAATACACTATGGAGTTACATCTCAAAATGATAAGAAGATATAAGAGAACAATAACATATACAAGTTGATCTTCAAGAACTATCAACATCTGTAGATGGAGATGATAGCTTCATAACCTGAAAAAAAATTCAAGATATTCCAAACTCAAGTAGAAGTATAATAAGAGTGTAAGAATCACTATTCTAAGTTCTTCGACAAGCCATCGCAAAAGAATGGATGATATCGAACATCAGGAAGATAAATTCATTGATTATGAATGTGGACTTGATAGGACTCTTAGGATGGCCTACTTGTGAAGGTCAATAAACTGACTGGAGGATGGCCAACTCAGGATGTAAAACTTCTCTTAGAAAAAAACATGACACATAAAGTGATTCAAGAAACATGTTATTGACATAATTCTGTGACAGAGGAGGCATCACAAAATCTCCATATGCTTGGAAGAGTAACAAAATGAAGATGACACAACTCTATGTAATGAGAAAAACTTCCTAAGGTCATGTTAAATCCAAAAAATGAGTAACAAACTCAAGGAGGTGCTTTGTCCAAGGGTGATAATATTGCTGCCAATAAAAAAAGAACATATCCCTTCCCCTCTTTTTGGAATATTTGTTTTTTTTTTTGTCTTTTTCATATATTTAATGAGCTTGAAAAAGAATAAAATAATGATACATTACAGAGGAGGAACTAGTGTCATAGGAAAGAAAACTAGTTCCAAGTGCATGGAACATACTAATTCTCAATGCAAGGAGACATGTGCAAGATAAGGACACTCAGTAGCATTCCTCCACGGGTAAGGGTGTCAGATTACAAAGGAACAAATGTTGCAAGGATTGCGCCTAAGAATGCTATAAAGGTTCATCAACAACAATATGAAGATGACACTAGGCCAAAGATGCAAGAGTGAGAAAGATAATGCGATTATGGATTGACACAAAGAATGAGGAGACTCCTTCAATGTAAATTTTTACAAGCCTAGAGAAGGTAAGATCGACAGTTTTTCACGTTTAGAGAGTCTAGAAAACACTAAAAGAAGACTCCAAAGTAGTATTTTTCTTACATTTAGTCCCCCAATTCTGAAAAGGATAAAAAAATACTTGAGAATACTCTCTTGGAGAGATGTATCTCCCAAGGTGTACCTTTTTTCTAATTAATCTGTTGGTTGTAAAAATGGGTAAAATTATACCAAATAGATGTTCTTTCTGGACCATTTAACGAGTTTGAAAGAAACAAGGTCACTCAAAGAGATTTTCTTGTTTAGGGAGTTTGGAAAGGGCTTAAAGAAGACTCCACAAGTTTCGTTTTTCATAAATAGTATCCAAGGTTCGAAAAAGAGATAAAACAAAACTAGGGAGAATGGCCCTTTTTTCGTAAATTTAGTCCCTCAGGCCCAAAAAAGGGATAAACATATACCTGAGAATAATTTCCTAGTGAACCGTAGCTCCTAGGGTATACCTTTTTCGTAAATTATCCATCCAGACTGAAAAAGGGGTAAACTATCACCGGAAAGATGTGCCTTCAGGTTTCATTTTGGTGAGTGTGAAGAGAAACAAGATTGCTCAACAATGTTTTCAATTTTATGGAGTCTGAAAAGAGCTTAAACAAGAATCTAAGGGGGATCCTTTTTGTATGTAATCTAAACGAGGCTGAAAAGGATATATAATCTCTCGCTAGATATCTCTTTCATAGTTTAAGTGATCCTTAAAGAAGAAAAATCATGTTGTAGGGGAGTCCCATGGGTATAGGACAAAAAAATGATGAAGAAGAAGGATGAGGCTTCAACACAAAGTCATGGCGAGACTAAATAGGGCTCCCATGCCTATGAACTACTTCAACATGGGAACAAAATGGAAAAAAGGTCTCTAACTAGGATTCCCATGGAAGGAATGCTCTACCACATAAAGTAATACACACTTATCAATAAGGAAGGTTAGTGTCGCAATTCAGTGGGGTTGATCCTAAGGCCAAATGAACCAAGAAACAGATAACGAAAAAATGGAAAAATGCAAGTAGGGAAAAATATAACCTATATGCCAATTTTGAGGTTAATACCTGTTAGAATGGATCGATACAATGAAAAAATGTCAAAGAAAAATGTCTCAAAGATACTGCATATAAGGTCAATAACACTCATCTAGAAGTTAATTAATCCAATATAGATACAAACTACGAAAAATAAGATGTGCCACTGAATACAAAACTTGTAAAAAACAAACCTAGACTATACAATATGGTACAAGAAATCGCAAAACCTTATGGCTCTTGCATCGTACTAGTTCAGGTAGAGATTGATCGTAGGATCTAACAAAGATTCTGTTCGATAGTCAACTTGGAAAGTCTCCCAAAAGGAATGAAAACAAAAACCACGATGTAAGTCTTTCCATGGTATACAATCCATAGTCATGGCTTCAAGGATAGCCTCATCCGAAGGCAATTCAATATCTGAGAAATCATGCGAATGAGGAGGGTCGATAGTCCCAAAGGGTGAAGCATACTGACCATATTCCATATGATGATGGAGGTTATAACCAAGACTCACAGAGTCCATCAAAGAATAATCACCAGAACAAGGGATTGAGGATCTACAAATAGAGAGTTTAGACTTGAAAGGAAACTCAATATCACTCAGAACAAGAGGGGGAAGAAAGGGATTACATTCCCCCATTAGATAAAAAAATTGATCAATTTCCGAGATCATGTATCTGGAAGGAAAACATGATTCCACATGTTCATCACCCAGAAGAGCAAGGACACCATAGTGTTCATAACATATGCATAATGACACCCTAGAAGAATATTGAAATATAACGAGCCTTGCACCACTATAACATCGACAAGGATAGTATTCCCACCTAATGAGATTGAAGACAGAGGAAGAATCCACAAATATTCACTAGGACTTCTTTCAAAATCCAACATCTCATGTAAATCAGACACAATCTCGGGAGAACCCAAAGCTTTCCAAGCTGAGGAGGATGAAATACTTGCGGAGGCTCCTTCATCCATAATACACCGATAAATGTTTTTAGAATTAATTTCAACCCTTATTTTAAAGGGTGAAAAATAAAGAAGACGAGGGTCAACAAGGTCATTGTAATCAAAGGAAACCATCTTAGGACTTGGAGGGGGTGTGCTTGAAGTGAGAGGAAGGCTCTCTTGTTCTGAAGTTACTGAACTGGAAATTCTAAAAACAAAGTCGATAGACACATCACTCCCCATCAAAAGAGTGAGGTTGGTCGAACATTCCATCGACATGGCCACTTTGGTAGACTTGAAACTCTCCAAGAGAAGAGTGGGATCAACTAAAGATTGCATCAGCGTGACCACTTTCTCAACCACTAGTTGAATAGACTGTGAGACAAAATGGTCTGAAGGTGCATCACCTTTAAAATAGAAGTGGGATCAGTTGATGATTGCATCATAATTACCACTTTGGTAGAATAAACACTCTCCAAGATAAGATTAGCATCAACTGAATATTTCATCAATGCGACCAATTTCCCAACCAATGGATGAATAGACTGTGAGACAACATGGTATGAAGGTGCTTCACCCCCAAAAAGAGGAGTGGGATTAGCCAAATATATCATTGACACAACCACTTTGGTAGACTTGACACTCTCCAAGAGAAGAGAGGGATCATCCTAAGATTACATCGGCATGATCACTTCATCAACCAAAGGATGAATAGATTGCTCGGAAACCAAAGAAGACTCAGAATAAGAAGATCTTTCAAACAAATACCACAATATTCATACCTATGGAATGTGAGGGAAGAGATGATTAAGGTGATCTCCCTTTAAAATTTTACAAGGGAACTTAGGCTTACGTCCTATCCATCTAGGTTTCTCAATAGAATCAATGCCCCTAGCATGAATAGTAGTGGTTGGTTGCTTTCCCCCAACATGAATATCATAGGTTGTTGACATATCACTCGTATGAATCACATTGACAAGACTCATGCCCCCAACATGACTTGCAGTGGTTGGTTCCACATCTCCAACATGACCTGCATAGGTTGGTGATATATCACTCGTATGAATTGCATTGACGAGACTCATTCCCCCAACATGACTTGGAGTGGTTGGTTGCACATCTCCAATATGACTTATAGAGGTTGGTGATTGGTCAATAACATGAATTGCAGGGACTTGGTTCTTTCACCCAACATGACTTGTAGAGGTTGGGTGTTGGTCTTCAACATGAATTACATAGGACGATATATCTCCAACATGAATCACATAGGTTGGTGATTTTTTCCTCCTATTATTCCTATTTCTATTTCGTTTAGACTTTCGATTACTATTAGCTATAATTTTACCAAAGAAGGTAGAAGGAGGAGGATAATAATTTTCTGATGAAGGAATATCAACATGATTCCCATGACCTAAGGTTCTTATTTGAGAAGCATTAAGAGAATTTGAGACATTTGGAATGGTACCCAACCAAACCAATAGTCCCACATTCAGCCTAGGAATGTTCAAAGTGGCCATCAAAGGGACACCAACCTTTCCAAAGAAAGGAAATGAATAAGAATACCCTTACGAAGGGGTTCCTTGGTTGGTATCGTCATGAACTTTGGCCATGAATATCTTATGCACAGGTTCGTCCTTTTTAGGAACATTCAAGTCCGTAGGTGGAAGACCCAAAAGTCCTCATGAATGACAAAGTGGGCGGTCGACCACATTAGGTTAGATAACCAAAGAAATGACTCACTAACTCGCTATGGAAAAATAGGGAGCATAGAGCACACCACTAAAAGAAAATCATAAAAATATACAATCCAAACAAACTACCCTTGTGAATCCTTTTGACCCAGGGAGATGAAGTCTTTATCATCCCAAGCATTCACAAAGGTAAATGATTGGCCAAGAGAAGCACTTACCTTGACCTCCAAATGACAGTCCCTTTGGTTGTTTCTTAGAGAGTACAGAGTCTTCCTCAGGTACCATGAGACACCCCTCATAGTCACCTATGTGTCAACCTATATAATGGTAACTCGACCACCAAATTGTAATAAAAAACTAGGAGGGTACAGTCGACAACATGGTGAGTGTATGGAAAAAGTAACTAATCTTAAAGCTCCTTACGAGTCCTGAAATACAACAGGGCCAAAATCATTCTTAGAGTACCCTGGACAGATCTAAGTTTCTTAGAGGTATGACACAAGTTGAGACAATAATACTACATGATTCACCCAAAATACACACTCTCCCAAATGATTTATCGAGATCGAGAGTGGATATCTCTCTCACCATCCTCGACATGGCCTTGTGTTTGACTCCTGTGTTAGAGGATCTTCCTGGATTGAGTAATTATAAGGTGGTTTTTTCACACCCTAGCACAAAAACCTAAGTTATGTTTTGGTTGGCCTTGGAGAGTTTACCTCTCCACACCTAATCCAAGGTCCTAGCCTATGTTGGGCATATTGTCAGGGGGATATTGTTGGATATATTTTCATTGATGTCAACAATCGATGTCATTATGATGCAATGATGAGTGGTTATGGACAACTTGCATAGGAATCTACGTAAAGATTAGGAGAGGCAACACATTAGATTTCATGAGATCAATGCAAATGCAGAAACACCATCAGGATTGAATTCCCAATAGATCAATGATCTCGATCAGTTAGAATCCAAGTACAAAACCAAAAATCTCGGAAGGGAAAGTGAATTGCAGAAACACGATCAGGATTGAAATCCCCATAGTAAAAATCATTTTTTTTAGGGAGAATATTGTACACTAATGAATATTTTACGACAAACCAGGACCGTCAGATCTGGAAGTTACTCGAAGATTAATCAGGGAATCTCACTTAGGGAGAATTGGGAAGTGGGAGTGAAATAACCCAAATTCCTGAATGCCGAAATGAACTGATCACAACTGTTGGATCGTATTAAGCATTTCACATCAAAGAAGGATCGTTAGATGAAGTCTATATGCTCGAGGTTTATTTGGTGAATCTCACTTCAAGAGATTTTGGAAATCAGAGCGTATAATCCAAATTCTTGAAGGACGAAATGAACTGATCACAGTCATTGGATAAAGGATTCACGAGATCCCAAAACATCTAAAATCTTGACAACCATTGGATCGTGTTAGTTTTTTCGTGTCAAAGGAGGATCATTAGATGAAGTAAAGATACTCAAGGTTTAGTCGATGAATCTCACTCCGGGAGAGTTCAGAATTGGGAATGGATAACCCAAATTTCCAAAGGCCGAAATGAATCTAGACCATTTTAGAATTGATCATAGTTGTTGATCAAGAATTGATGAGATCCCGACCGAAATCCCGACAACTGTTGGATCGTGTTAGGATTCTTGTGTCAAAGATGGACCATTAGATGAATTCAAGTTGCTCGATTTTTATTCATAGAATATACTTTGGGAGAATTGAGAATTGGGAACGGATAACAAAATGTCCCGAAGACTAAAATGAATCTAGACCATTGATCTAGAACTGATCACAGTTGTTAGATCCAAGAGGAGGACATGTGCCACAACAACAGATCCACATTAGAAAACCACGTTAGCAAGTAAACATGGTGCAATTAGATGCTGGCAAGTGTCTAGGTTCAATTTTCACTTTAAGGTTACATAAGTCACAAATATAAGTGACACGTGGCAACCACTTGACCAATGCCAAGTCAGTAGTGATGTCAACAATTTATGTAACTCTGGGATTTTTTCCTTCAGGAGAAACCAACAACTACCTGAAGAGATGAAGGCTGAAGTCAATGATAATTGTTGATCTAATATCCTCCATGATGAATCTTAACCATTAGATTAAAACATGATGTAATCTCTCCCATGTTGACTACTTCGGCACCGACAAACTCCAGTGGAAATTGGAACAAAAATTACCCACACCTCCAAACATCCGAAGTCCCGAAGTCCCGAGGTAAATAGTGGCCATCCATATCAGCCTTTAATTAAGTCACAACTGTTAGATTAAATGATTGAAGGATAGGTAAGGATTGAATCTAGACTGTTGATTTGGTTCCGGGATTCATGCTAACCATTGGATCAATCCTTGTGAGAAGTGAATGAGAATCATTCATTCAATTGCATATCAAGTCATGGTCATCAATATGTTTGAACCTCTGTACAAGCGAGGATCATCCGTCTATGGAAGAAAAAAGATTGATTGTCTGATCTACTTCGACGAAATGTACTTCAAAAGGTTGAAAGATTACAGAGGCTGGAAGTCTTGAAGTAAATAATAGTCATCCATGTCAATGTTTGATTAAGTCACAATCATTGGATTAAATGGTGCAAGGATACATAAGGATAAAATTAATACTATTTATTTGGTTCCAAGAATCATGCAAACCATCAGATCAACCCTTGTGAGAGGTAATCACTTTAGAGATTTGAAACTCTGAAAGATGAGATGAGAAAGAAATCACCCGAAGGCTGAAGTACTAGAGGACTAGGTTCTATCCCTCGGTCATGGGTTATGAACACATAAGACATGAGGTGTTGGGTACATCGGTTAAATTAATAATCCTGTAGTTTTGTGTTATTGGTCACATGTAAATGGTTTGAAGGAAGCGCCTCTGCAGGATTCTATTTCTACAACATTTGCAGAGACATGGAATCAAGTTAAAATAAATTGATCCATACCTGTGATCTATTTATGAAAATCACTCTCACTGAACTAACAACCTTCTCAATGATGTTTGAATAATAATATATATTATTGTTAATTTAAATTGAAGAGGTGCGATGGTCTAAAAAAAGGGAAACAATTCTTCATAGCTCACACCAATTGGAAGAATATATAAATGACAAAGAATGGTGAGAAGAAAGTGTCTCTGTAGTCTAGATCAAAAGATCAAAACATCAATAGAGTCCAATAAGAAGAACTGGTGATTCTTATGAAGTGAGGGTGGAAGGGAGGAGCACTGAAGGATTCATATCCTTTATTTAAGGGATTTGGTTCTTCCTGGGTTTGGCTCCCTAAAAGATAAGGGAGATGGTGCTTCCTAGGGTTGGTGACCTTAAAATAAGGGAGTTGGTGCTTCCTACGGTTGGTTCCCTGAAGAAGGGGATTTGTGTCTCCCAGATTTGGTGCTCTAAAAAGAATTGGTGTCCTTCATTATTCTTCATAAAAAGCCTTGTAATTCCTATTAATTATATTTATATAATTGATTTTGCAAACAAGTCTATTGTTGATCTATTATGGTAATTAACAAAATATAAAATTAACTTCTAAATTGTTGAAAAAGGGTAATATTGATTCACCCCCCCTCTCAGTATTCCAACAATTGGTATAAGAGCAGGTGCCTTCAACATAGTCTAAACAACTGGAAAGTATATCTTGAAGATGTATCAACAAGAGGGAATGTCTAACAACAAAGCACCATTGTTCAATGGAGGTGGATATGCTCTATGGAAAATAAGAATGAAAAACTTCCTATTGGCTCTTGGTTTTGATATTTGGTAATTTGTTTTAGATGGTTACACTTCACCAACTATTCCACCCAAAGATGCTATAGGAAAGAAAATATGCAATGACAACTCAAGATAAATTAATGCAATTTTGGGAGGGTTGAAAATTTCTATATGTGTGAAGGTTGTGCATTGGAAGTCAACCAAATAAATATGGGACAAATTGGAGGTTGTATATGAAGGAGATAGAAAAGTCACAGAAGCCAAACTACAAACCTACAGAACTTAGTTTGAAAGTCTAAGAATGAAAGAAGAAGAGAACATTCCTCAATACCTTCATAGGGTGGATGAAGTGGTTAATTCAATTAGAACAACATGAGAAGAAATTAAAGATAAACCCATTTTGAAAAATATACTAAGGTCATTACCTATGAGATATGATGCCAAGATTTCTACAATTGAAGATAGGCCTGATATTGACACACTCATAGTTGATCAACTTCATGGATTTTTTACTACATATTAAATGAGAATAGGGAATGATAAATCATAAAAAAGAGAAGCAACCTTTACAACATATAAAACAAAGATGAGGAAGGAGAAAAAGGTCAATGATGAGTTATCAGATATATCTGATGAGGAAGTTGCCAACTTCATAAAAAACACAAGAAAGGGACAGAGGAATACAAAGGAAAGATTCCTCTAATATGTTTCAACTGTGGAAAAATTGGACACTTTGCCAATAAATGTCCCCATCCTAAGCAGGAGGAAAGTGATGATGAAAGAACCTTCAAAAATCAAAAGAAAATCGAGACTAATAATAAAAATAAGTTCTACAAGAAAAAGAAAACGTTCTTTACCCAAGAAGATAGTATCTCATCAAAAGAAAATGAAGAAGACGAACCAGAGCTTCTATTTATGGGAATAAAAAATAAAGATGATAAACATGCATAATATGAAGAAGAAGTTAACTTCGAAGAAGAAATCTTTAGTATAATAGAAGAACTAATAAAAACTAAAAAGCAAAACAGGGTACTAAGTGAAGAGCTTCTAGAGATTAAAGAAGCTACTAAATCAAGAGAGAGGGAAGTTTCCAAAACCCTCAAAGAGTCAAAACAGACCAACATTGATTTGAAGTCTCAGCTCCTAGAAGCTAATAAAATTGAAAAAGTCATTTTAAAAAACCTAATGATAAAAAACAAGTATGTGAGAAACTAGAAGCTGAGATTAAGTTCTTAAAAATTGAAATTGAGAAAGAAAAGAAGGGATCACAATTTTGAAATAGTTAAAAAAACTTGGACAAAATTCTCAGTAGTCAAAGGTCACCAAACAAAAAGAATGGTTTGGCGTACACTCAAGAATCAACTTCTACATCACAACGATCTCTCAAGAAACCAATCAGTTATGCAGATGCTCTAAAAAACTCATTAAGAAAAGAAGATAATAAGGAAAATATGATACCATTGAAAGCTGTTACACATAAACAAAAATAAATACTCCCTACTAGAGTAAAAGATGATAAGAAAAATACAATCATTAGAAGGAATCCCCCTAAATATCTATTTATTGGATATTGTTACTCTTGCAATAATTTTGGACATAAGGTAGTACACTGCAAAGCTTATGGACAAAACACTGATAGAAATGTCCAAAGATATAAGAACAATAAGTACAATACAAAGAAGAGAAACTATAACTCATTTTCTCGTTTACAAGACTTCAATAGTGAATGACAAAAATGCAACAACTTTGGTCATAAAACAAGTGAATGTAGATTGCGAAAATATGATAAAACGAAAAATATTTCCCATAATAAAAAAGAATGGAAGTAAATGAAAACACAGTGCAATGTATCCTTATATGCAAGAAATCAAGGGTGTCAATGGTATATAGATAGTGTATTCTCCAAACACATGACTGGAGATCAAAGTAAATTTCTCAACTTAAATAAGAAAGGAAAAGGAAACATAACTTTTGGAGATAACATGTCAGCCAAGATACTGGGAAAAGGCATTGTTAGTTTTTGAAATAGTAAAACCAAAGCATAAGATGTATTTTTGGTATAAAATCTCAAACCAAATATCCTAAGCGTAATTCAGACATGCGATCAGGGTCACAATCTTACTTTTGATGCTCAAAAATGTGAGATAAAAAAAAGGACACTATAAAGCTAGTGGCAGTTTCACCAAGAACATCTAGCAATGTGTACATCCTTAATATAGATGAAGAATAAAAATGTTGTTTAATCCAAGTAGATGAAATATGGATATGGAATAGAAGCTTGGACATTTAAGATTAAAAAACTTGATCAAATCCAACAAGAAAAAGGCAGTTAGGGACCTTCCAAAAGTGATAAAGCCTTCATATTCTATTTGTAAACAATGTCAAATAGGAAAGAAAACAAGAGTTAGGTTCAAAAAAAAAGAGAATTCGAAAACAAAACCATTAGATCTTATTCACACATATCTATGTGAACTAACATGAACCAAAAGTACTTATGGTGAAAAATATTTTATGTTGATTGTTGATGATTACACAAGATTGACCTAGGTATTTTTTCTAAAAGAAAAATTAGAAGCCTTTGAGAAATTTAAAATATACAAAGCCCTTGTAGAAAATGAAACATATCTAAAAATTAAATTTCTAATATCAAACAATGGAGGAGAATTCACCTCTAAAGATTTCATTCAATTATGTGAAAATCATGGTATCAAAAGACAATTTTCAGCTCCCAGGACTCCTCAACAGAATGGAGTGGTAGACATGAAAAATAGAACAATTCAAGAAGCTGCAAGAACCATTCTAAATGAATCCAACCTTCCAGAAAAATTATGGAGAGATGCAATCTACACAATAGTCCACATACTTAATAGAGCTCAGTTGAGACCCAACCATGACAAAACCCCTTATGAACTATGGTTTGGAAGGCCAACATGTGTAAAACACTTTAGAACTTTTGGAAGTAAATGTTACACAAAGAATGATGAAGATAACCTAGGAAAGTTTTATCCAAGATTTGATGAAGGAAGATTCTTAGGATATTTATCTAATAAAAAAGCATACATATGTTATAATATTAGACTACTAAATATAATGGAAAGTTCCAATTTAAAAATAGATAATCTAAAAAAGAGCATATCCCAAGGCATTGATAAAAAAATGTCAATAAGAAGATGATGATGTAAAATCTCAGTAGGAAGATGATGATGTAGAATCTCAGGAAGAAGATGATAATTATGAAACAAAGGAAAATGAACCATATGCTGATGAATAAGACAATTAAGAAACACCCTTTCCAAGAGCTCCATAAAAAAGAGTTCAAAAGAATCATTCTCAAAGCCAGACTATTGGAGATAAAAGTGCAGGAGTGGAAACAAGAAGGAAACTCGCTTTTGACTTAGAACAAGAAATGTTATCCCTAATAGAACCTAAGTTAGTTAAAGAAGCTGTCAAAATTAAAGATTGGATAAAATCAATGAATGAAGAACTAGACCAAATACAGAAGAATGAGACTTGGGAACTAGTTCCAAGACCCAAGGACAAGAATGTAATAGGAACCAAGTGGATCTTCAAAACAAACTAAATGAAAATGGAGAAATTATAAAAAAAAAACCATATTGGTGTGAAAAGGATATTCCTAAGTGGAAGGTATTGATTTTGAAGAAATTTTTTCTCTAGTAGCAAGACTTGAGGCCATCAAAATGTTCCTGGCATTTGCATGTTTTAGAAATTTCAAAATCTATCAGATGGATGTCAAGTCAACATTCCTTAATGGGATAGTAGAAGAAGAAGTCTATGTTGAGTAACTGAAAGGATTCATGTTATTAAAAAATAAGGACTATGTGTGCAAGATAAAAAAGGCCCTGTATGGTACTAAACAAGACCTTGGAGCATGGTTCTATAGGCTTGATAAGTACCTACAAAAACAAGGATATAAGAGAGGGACTACTGAAAACAACCTATACATAAAAATTGAGGATCAAAACATGATTGTTGTGGTGTTATATGTAGATGACATCATATTTGTGAGTAATCTCACTACACTAAGCATAAAATTTGCAACCAAAATGAAAGAAGAGTTTGAAATGTCTATACTGGGAGAACTGCCATTCTTCTTAGGTTTACAAGTAAATCAAATAGAAAATGGGATATTCATTTCACAAACCAAATATATCAAGGAAATGTTGAATAAATTTCAAATGGAAGAAAATAAACCTATGAGTACTCCCATGGTCACTGTATGTAAACTAAGTCTAGAAGATGACTCACCAAAAGTGGACCAAACGATGTATAGATCAATCATTGGAAGTTTTCTTTATTCAACAACAACAAGACCTCACATCATGTAGGTTGTAGGAATCGTGGGGAGATTTCAATATGCACCTAAAGAAACTCACTTAAAAGTAGTAAAAAAAATATTTAGATACCTTCAAGGCACCCTAGAACTTGTATTATGGTATCCAAAAGATAAAGACTTCAATCTAACTGCATATATTGATGCAGATTGGGAAAGTAGCATAGATGATAGGAAAAACACCAGTGGAGAAGCATTTTTTTTAGGAAAAATTCTGGTAGCATGGTTAAGCAAGAAACAAACATCCACATCACTCTCTACAGCAGAGGAAGAATACATTGCTACTGCATTCTACTGCACACAAGTTCTTTGTATGAAGAAAACTTTAGAAGACCTACAAATAAGTTATAATAATCCCTTTACTATTAACTGTGATAACACTAGTGCCATAAGTATTTCTAAAAATCCAGTCGTGCATTCTAAAAGTAAAGACATCCCAATTAAATACCATTTCCTAAGAGACTAGGTTACCCAAAAAGTAGTTAAAATCGTGTATGTAGACACCAAAGAACAGATTACAAACATTTTCATAAAACCTTTTCCCATGAGTACTTTTGAAAATCTTCGACAGGAATTAGGAGTAATTCAAAAACCTCATTAAAAACCATAAAAAATGTATCAGAAGGGGAACTTGGTCAGGGTGTTAGGGTCCTAACCCACACATAGGTAGAAAAATATATTCGGATGTAATAAAGGTCAATATTAATAAGGCCTTTCAATAAAATAGAATAAGGCGGATGTAAGAAGACCTAATAGAAGCTTCTGCTTCTAGAAGGATGTTCCTCTACATGCTTCTTTTTAGTATAAAGAGAAGTTGAGGGTATTAGAACCCTAGCTTGGATATTATTGTAATAGAGCTCTGCTTAACTGGAGGTTTCCCCCTCGAAGAGACCCATGATCATTTCTTTCAGATTCAAAGTGTTATTTTTGTTATTATTCTCATATCATTTCAGTGCTATTGTGGTGAATGTTCTAGTTACATTGTTGTTATTCTTCCATTTCTAGCATTTTATTTCTGTTCTGCATACATTTTATATCTGGTATATCACAAGTGGTATCATAGCACTTTCTTCAGCAGAAAGTGTGGGTTAATTTTTTTTTCTTCAGGGTAGAGACGTATTCCGGCATCTTAAAGCCACATAGATCTGTTGTTATGTGCATAAACCTGCAGTTGAGGGATTCATACACGCAGGAAATACAAGTGGTACTTAAGAACACATCTGTTGGCCACACTTGTAACCCCTGTCGGTACCCCTTCGAGTGGTAGCACATCAGACAACACCTGTGTACGAATCGACCTAGATTACCTGAAGCCCTCTTTAGATAAACTGATCGGCCACTTGACTTCTATAGTGTCACCGAGAAAAACACTCGGGAAGATACTATCTAGTACTTGGGTAGTCTGGTAGTATGGCTAAGGGTATGGTCTATCCTCCTTAGTTAGTGCCCTGAGATATGTAAGTTTTAAACCTGCGAAGTAAAGCAATGCATATAGATTCTTAAGCAATACATAAATTAATCAATGGCTTATACACAGAGTACACAGAGATTTTTACCGGAAACCCTCAACCGGGAAAACCTTTCTTATTTTCATTATCTCGAATTTCACCATTCGCCATACAATATATACAATGTTTTTAGGTACTCCGTAGATACCAAAACCCTAATCCCTTAATCCGGGATTAATTTACAAATCAGCTAAAAATAGCAAAAACCACCCAAAAAAAAATTCGGGGCGCTACCCCGAACGCTGCGTGTAACCAGGGGGGGGCATACCTGCCCCCCTCTAAGACCCCCCTAGGAAAGCGCCCCCCACACATGAAATATCTCTAGGTGAAGGGATCTTCAAACGAAGTTGTCGTATCTGATGCACCCACACACACACACACATGCAAAGAATATAACACATACCCAACATTCTCCCACTTGTTGTTTTCTTTGCATCCAGGGGTCTAGGGGATTATATAG
>JZKD02S1653421.1:128867-147467 GCA_000966675.3 Picea glauca
TATTAAAGGCATTTAGATGTTCTATCACAGAATCTCCATCTTCCATCCTAAGATGATACAGATTATTTTGAAGAAACAACTTGTTTACCAGGGACTTTGATTGATACAAATTCCCTAACTTATCCCATAGTTCCTTGGCTGTAGATTCTCCTGAGACATTCTACAACACCGAATCTGCCAGGCAAAGTCAAATGGTACTCCTTGCTCTTCTGTCCAACTTGTCCCAATCTTCCTTCGACATACCAGTAACTGGTGTACTAGTAGTTTGTGTGCTGGTAGGTTGTGTACCAGTAGCCTGTGTGCTTGTAGATGGTGTACCAATAGGCTATGTACCAGGATCCACAACGATCCATTGTTCTTTGTCTACAAGAAGGTCCTCCATCTTGAGCTTCCATAGATCAAAGTTTTTACCATTGAACTTCTCTATCTCGATTCTAGATGAGCTCGCCATTCCTCATACTTTACTCGAATCTCCACTGCAAAATCTCCCACTAAACCAAGGTTTATCACAGACCCAAGATAAACTTGATCTATCAAGACTGAGCCAAACCCTCAACAACAAAGTCGTCCCTCTAAAGACAAAAACATGCTCTGATATGACATGTAAGTTTTAAACCTGTGAAGTAAAGCAATGCATATAGATTCTTAAGAAATACAAAAATTAACCAATGGCTCATACACAGAGTACATAAAGATTTTTACCGGAAACCCTCAACCGGGAAAACCTTTCTTATTTTCATTATCTCGAATTTCACCATTCGCCATACAAGATATACAATGTTTTTAGGTATTATGTATATACCAAAACCCTAATCCCTTAATCTGGGATTAATTTACAAATCAGCTAAAAATAGCAAAATCCGCTAAAAATAGCAAAAACTGCCCAAAAAAAAATTTCGGGACACTGCCCTGAACGCTACGCGTAACCAAAGGGGGGCATACCTGCCCCCCTTGGGACCCCCCTAGGAAAGAACCCAATGCACACAAAATATCTCTAGGTGAAGGGATCGTCAGACGCAGTTGTCGTATCTAACGCACCCACACACACACACATGCAAAGAATATAGCACATACCCAACAAGATATTGGGCCGAGTACTACTGTTGGACCCCACATGTATATCAGAGAGCTATAGCATAGGGAAAACCCTTGTTTGTATAACCCTTGGGGACATAAACATAAACAAATTAAAAAAAACAAGATTTATTGCCGTGCAACTCTATTCAGGTTGCCAAGTAAATACACATTTCTTTCTAGTTAATCATTTGGGATTTTCCTCTTTGCAACATTCTTCAGACCGGAGTATTCTTTGATACCTATTCCATTGGATTCATCTCTTCTCCCTTATCACATTCATCCATATCATTTTTCAGAAAAAAAATTGACCCTGCCCACCCCTTTTCAGTTCCCCCATCCTCATGGCCCATATCCGTAGCCAAGACTTGGAATCTTTCTTCAACACCTTGCAATCTAGTCTCATTGAGACCCAACAAGAAGTGAAACAACTAAGTGCCAATGTTGACGCCATCAATACAACCATGCAGTCCTCAACGGAGGAAATCAAACAAGACCTCACCACCCAACTTGAATCAGTCTTTTTGACACTCTGCACCAAACTTCATATCCCTATAGATAACCCTTCCTCTTCCTCTCCTCCACATAATGAAGGTGACCATTCCTCTCATTCCCATAACTTTTAGAACTATCACTTTCAACGTGACCTATGCCTTCCATAGGTGGATGTGACCAAATTTTATGGCTCGGACCCCATTGGTTGGGTAACCCAAATGGAACATTATTTCTCTTTATACGACGTTACAGATGACTTGGCCAAACTCTGGTATGGTGTTCTCCATCTAGATCAATAACGTTGGCAATGGAGAAAAAATTCTCGTCAAGGGTATATTACTTGGACACACATTGTGGAAGAGCTTTATGAATGCTTTAACACTGACACCAACCATTTGGGTCATTTGACAAAGTTGAAACAATTAGGAACAATGGAAGACTTTATAACTGCCTTTGAGTGCCTGGCTTTTAGAATAGAGGGCATGTCTGATGCCTTTTTCCAAGAGTGTTTTATCAACGGCCTCAAGGATGAGAGTTGGGCCCATGTCCTCATGGCTCATCCTCAGAGTTGGGTGGAGGTTACTAAAAGAGATAAAGAATCACAATAGGTTGTATCTTCTCAAAATAAAAAACCCTCCTTTATCCCTTTCCCTAAACTAGTAAATCCCACTACTCCCTCTGCCCCACTAAAGATCCAAAAAATTGACTAGGGATGAAATGGTTGAATGCCAACTTAAAGGCCTTTGTTATAACTGTGATGAAAAATATTTCCCAGGCCACAAGTGTAAAGAAAAAAATATTTTTATGGCCATATCCAAGGATATCTCATAAGAGGATGTAGAAACTCCCCTTGTGTCTGAGTCACGTAAATCCATTGACATAACCCCTCCCTCAGACCCTCCCGAAGTAGAACCAGTCATTTCCCTCAATGCTTTCACTCGATTCTCCACTCCCCAAACCCTTAAGCTAATTGGTTACATCAAGCATCAAAAGGTCATCATTCTGGTTGATAGTGGCAACACCAATAATTTTATTCATCGTCGCATTTCCAAAGAAACTCATTGCTACATCCATGTCGTCAATAATTTCCAAATCATGATTGACTATGGTGGTTCCATGAAATGTGGAGGGCATTGTGAAAATGTGTGTCTCCAAATTGGTGACTACCACTTGAAATCCCATATGTTTGTTATCGACATGGGAGGTTGTGACATTGTGTTGGGTGCAGACTGGCTAAGGAATTTGGGTCCCATTCTCATGTATTTTAAAGACTTAACCATGTAATTCGATCAGGAGGGCCACAAATATAATTTCCAAGGCATCACCACTAGTTCACCTGAGATCATTAGTTCCCATCACATGAAAAAGATTCTCAAAAAAGGTCATTATGGTGTTATTGCCCAATTCCATGCCATACAAACAACATAGACACCCAAGGTCCTGCAAGACCTCCAGGCCATCATTTCTAAACATCAATTGGTATTTTCCACTCCCCAAGGACTCCCTCCTTCCCATGGTGTTCATGATCTTTCCATTCCCCTTGTACTTGAAAGCCTTCCTCCCAATATCTATCCGTATCGTCACCCCTTTTCCCAAAAAAATGAAATTGAGAAAATGGTACAGGAACTCCTTAATGCAGGCATTATCTGCCCTAGTACGAACCCCTACTCTTCTCCTATGGTCACGGTCCTGAAGAAAGAAGGTTCTTGGTGAATGTTTCCTGAATCATGTGCCCTCAACAAACTAACCATTAAAGACAAATTCCCCATTCCTGTCATTGATGACCTCCTGGATGAATTGAGTGGTGCCCAATTCTTCACTAAACTGGATCTTCATTAGGGCTACCACCAGATACATATGAAAGTGAGAGACATTCCCAAGACTGCCTTTAGAACTCATGAGGGCCACTGTGATTTTTTTTTCATGTTCTTTGGCTTGTGTAATGCTCCCTCCACCTTCCAAAGCCTCATGAATCATGTCTTCGATCCTTTTCTCCCCCATTTTGTCTTAGTTTTCTTTGATGATATCCTCATCTATAGAAAAACCTGGATACACCATCTTGCTCATGTGGATCGAGTTCTCCATCTACTCTCTCAGCACCAACTTTTCCTGAAACAATCTAAATGTGCTTTTGGCGCCTCAGAAGTAGAATGCTTGGATCATTTGGTTGGCAAGGATGGCATCAGGGTGGATCCAAAAAATATTGAAGCTCTAAAATACTGGCCTCACCCAAAGAATCTTAAGAGCTTGTGTGGATTTCTGGGCTTAACAGAGTATTATCGCAAGTTTTTTAAGAATTATGGGAATATTGCAACACCTCTCACTACTCTCCTAGAAAAGAACTCTTTCACTTGGACTCGAGCTATTGCTGAAGCTTTTCAAACCTTGAAGATGGCCATGTGCACCACTCCATTCCTCGCCCTTATCGATTTCACAAATACCTTTGTGTTGGAATGTGATGCCTCAGGGAAAGGAATTGGTGTTGTCCTTATGCAAGAGGGTCAACCTTTGGCCTTTACCATCAAGCAACTATCTGAAAGAAATATGGGAAAATCCATCTATGAAAAGGAAATGTTGGCTATTCTACATGTTGTTGATCTGTGGCGCCCTTATCTATTGGGGAAACATTTCCAAATTAAGACAGACCATCAAAGCCTCAAGTATTTTCTAGAACAACACATTTCCTCCCCAAAACAACAAAAATGGGTGACTAAGATCTTTGGATATGATTATGAGATCATTTACAAGAAAGGAAAAGACAATGTGGTTGTGGATGCACTTTCCCAAAAATATGAAGATGAAGGATCCCTTTTTTCTCTTTCATTCATTGTACCAGATTGGCTCCAAGCCATTTGCCAGGAATGGCTACAAGATCCCAAAAGTTCACAGTTGATCCAACAATTGCAGTCCACTGCTTCATCTTCCCTAGGGTACTCTTGGATCCATGATGAACTTCGATACAAAGGTCATTTGTATTTAAGTAAATAATCAAAGCTTAAATCCACGATACTTTCTGAGCTTCATGCTACACCCATAGCAAGGCACTTCGGGTTCACCAAAACCTATGACAGGGTCAAACGTTCATTTTTCTGGGATGGTATGAAATAGGACATTCGTAATTTTGTCGTTGAATGTGATGTGTGTCAACACAATAAGGGAGAAAAATTCAAATCTCCGGGCACACTACAACCGCTCCCGATTCCACCTTCTATTTGGAAGGATATCTCTATGGATTTTATTCTCGACTTACCCAAATCGGGAAATAAATCAGTCATCATGGTGGTTGTTGATCTCCTTTCCAAGTATGCTCATTTCTACACCCTTCAACACCCATTTAGAACATCCACAGTGGCTCAAATTTTCATGGATCAGGTCTTCAAGTTTCATGGCATGACACACTCTATTGTTTCTGATTGCGACCCAACTTTCACAAGCAATTTTTGGCAAGAACTATTCAATATACAAGGCACCGAATTTCATCTCAGCATAACTTATCATCCCCAGACTGATGGCCAAATGGAAGTTGTAAACAAGTGTTTGGAAACATATTTGAGGTTTTTTGCCTTAGAAAAGAAAAATCAGTGGGCTCAATGGTTACCCCTAGTTGAATGGTGGTACAACACTTCATACCATACAACTACATCCATGACTCCTTTTGAAGCAGTATATGGACAAAAGCCACCTTCAGTTCTCTCATACTTACCGGGTGCCTCGAAGGTCCAGGCGGTTGATCTAACACTTACAGCTCGAGAGGCTATTATTCATACCCGCAAATAGAATTTGGTCATGACACATAATTGCATGAAGCAACAAGTAGATCAAGGTTTCTCTGAACATCAATTTGCAGAAGGGGATCAGGTGTTTCTTCGACTGAAACCTTACAAGAAAAATTCCCTCAAGGCTGAGCATTGTCAGAAGCTAGAACCCAAATTTTATGGTCCTTATACCGTTCTCAAGCGCATGGGACAAGTAGACTATCAGTTAGCTTTGACCAACCATTCCAAGCTACATCCTTTTTTTCATGTTTCATGCTTAAAGAAGGTGATTGGAGCTAAGTTCCAAATTCAAGCCAACCTTCTAGAGTTAGCTGAAGAAGGATCCATTTGGCTACAACCAGAAAAATTTTTGGACCAGCATGAGCATCTCCTATGTCAGAGAACCGTCAAGGAAGTTCTATTCTAGTGGAAAGATACAACTCCAGCAGATGCCACTTGGGAACCAACAACTATTCTGCAACAATTTCCTCATCTCAAGCCTTGAGGACAAAGTTGTTTTTAAGGGAGTAGACATGTTAGGGTCCTAACCTGCACATAGGTAGAAGAATATATTCGAATGTAATAAAGGTCAATATTAATAAGGCATTTCAATAAAATAGAATAAGGTGGATGTAAGAAGACCTAATAGAAGCTTCCACTTATAGAAGGATCTTTCTCTAAATGCTTCTTTTTAGTATAAATAGGAGTCGAGGGTATGAGAACCCTAGCTCAGATATTATTGTAATAGATCTCTGCTCAACTAGAGGTTTCCCCCTCAAAGAAAACCGTGAACATTTCTTTCAAATTCAAAGTGTTATTTCAATAATAGTATCATATTATTTCAATGCTATTGTGGTGAATGTTCTGGTTATATTGTTGTTATTCTGCCATTTCTAGCATTTTATTTCTATTCTACATACATTTTATATCTGGTATATTACATAGGGGGAGAATTTCCACAAGGGTAGATAATAAAAATACCCTCTACCATTGTTTTCAAAGGAGGAGGAAATTGATAAGGGAATAAATTTCAAAAGGAAAAGGCTGCCATCAATTGCAAAGGGGGAGATTGTTGGACATATTTTTAGGGGGGTATTGTTGTACATATTTTCATTGATGTATTGTCATTGATTTCAACAACCAATGTCATTATGATGCGATGATGAGTGGTTATGAACAACTTGCAGAGGAATCTACCTAAATCTCAGGAGAGGCAGTGTACTAGATTTCACGAGATCAATGAAAATGAAGAAATACCATCAGGATCACATTCCCAATAGATCAATGATCTTGATCAGTTATAATCAAAGTACAAAACCAAAAATCTCAAAAGGGAAAGCACATTGCAGAAACACGATCAGGATTGAAATCCCCACAGTAAAACTACAAAAAAATTGAGGGAGAATCCTGTCCACTAATGAAGATTTCAAGACAAACCAGGACCATCAGATCTAGAAGTTACTCAAATATTAATCGGGGAATATCACTTCGGGATAATTGGGAAGTGGGAGCGAAATAACCCAAAGTCCCAAATGTCGAAATGAAATGATCAAAGTCATTGGATCGTATTAAGATTTTCACATCAAACAAGGATCATTATATGAAGTCGAGATGATCAAGGTTTAGTCGTTGAATCTCACTTTGGGAGATTTGGGAAATGGGAGTGTATAACCCAAATTCCCGAAGGCCGAAATGAGCTGCCAGATTTGTTGTATCAAGGATTCATGAGATCCCAAAACAACCAAAATACCGACACCCATTGGATCCTATTAGGTTGCTTGCGTAAAAGGAGGATCGTTAGATGAAGTCAAGATACTCTAGGTTTAGTCGGTGAATATCACTTCAAAAGCTTTGATAATTGGGAATGGATAACCCAAAGTCTTGAAGGACAAAATAAATCTATACCATTGATCTAGAATTGATCAGAATCATTGATCAAGAATTGACGAGATCCTGAAATATCCGAAATCCCAACAATCGTTGGATCGTGTTAGGCTTGTTGCGTCAAATATGGACCTTTAGATGAAGTCAAGTTACTTCAATTTTATTCGGGGAATATCACTTCGAGAGAATTGATAATTGGAAACGAATAACCCAAAGTCCCAAAGGCCGAAATAAATCTAGACCATTCATCTATAACTGATCATAGTCGTTAGATCCAGGATGAGGACATGTGCTACGACAAGATATCCATGTTAGTAGAGAACGTCAATAAGGACACATGGAAAAATCATATGGTGACAAGTGTCTAGGTCCAATTGGCACTTTAAGGTTACATAAGTCACAAATCTAAGTGACACATGCCAGCCACTTGGCCGGTGCCAAGTCAGTAGTGACATCAAGAAGTTACATCACTCTGGGAGTTTGTCCTTTGGGGGAAACCAACAACTACCTATAGTGATGAAGTTTGAAGTCAATGATAATCATTGATCTAAGATCCTCTAGGATGAATCATGACCATTAAATTAAAACATGACGTAAGGTATCCCATGTTGACCACTTCAACATTGACCAACTCTGGTGGATATTGAAACAACAATTACTCGGACCTCCGAACCTATAAAGTACCGAAGTCCTGAAGTAAATAGTGGTTGTCCATATCAACATTTGATTAAGTCATAGCCATCGGATTAAGCAGTGGAAGGATAAGTAAGGATTGAATTTAGACCATTGATTTGGTTCTGAGATTCATGGTAACCATTGGATCAATCCTTGTGAGAAGTGAATGATAATCATCCACTCAACTGCATATCAATTCATGTTCTTCAATCTGTTTGAAACCTATGGACAAGATAGGATCATCAGTCTACGAAAGAATAGATATCGACCATCCAATCTACTTTGGTGAAATGTACTCCAGAAGGTTGAAGGATTGTAGAGGCTGGAAGTCTCGAAGTCTTGAAGTAGATAATAGTCGTCCATTGAAATGTTTGATTAAGTCACAACCGTTGGATTAAATGGTGGAAGGATAAGTAAGGATCAAATCCAGACTATTGATTCGGTTCCGGGAATCATGCCAACCATCCAATCAACCCTTTTGAGAGGTAACCACTTCAGAGAGTTGAAACTCTGGAAGATTAGATGAGAAAGAAATCTCCCAAAGGCCAAAGTATCGGAGGACTAGGTTCCAACCCCCGGTCATGGGTTATGAACACATAATACATGAGGTTTTGGGTACATTGCTTAAATTAATAATCCCATTGTTTTTCACTATTGGTCACGTGTAAATGGTTTGAAGGAAGCTCCTCTGCAGGATTCGATTTTTGCAACATTTGCAGAGACATGGAATCGAGTTAATATAAATTGATCCATACATGTGATCGATTTATGAAAAACACTTTCACTAAATTAACAACCTTCTCAGTGATGTTTGAATAATAATATAGATTATTGTTAATTTAAAATGAAGAGGTGTGATGGTCAAAACAAAGGGACACAATGCTTCATAGCTCACACTAGTTGGAAGAATATATAAACAAGAAATAATGATGAGAATAAAGTGTCTTTGTAGTCCATATAATAATATCAAAACAACAAGATAGTACAATAAGAAGAACTGATGATTTTTATGAAGTGAGGGTGGAAGGGAGGAGCATAGAAGGATTCATATCCTTTATTTAAGGGATTTGGTGCTTCTTGGGGTTGGTGCCCTAAAATATAATTGAGTTGGTGCTTCCTAAGGTTGGTGCCCTAAAAACAAGGGAGTTGGTGCTTCCTATGGTTGGTTCCCTGAAGAAGGGTATTTGTGTCTCCTAGAGTTGGTGCTCTAAAAAGAATTGTTGTCCTTCACTATTCTTCATAAAAATCCTTGTAATTTTTATTAATTGTATTGATATAATTGATTTTGCAAACAAGTCTATTGTTGATTTATTGTGGTAATTAAAAAAATATAAAAATAACTGCTAAATTATTGAAAAAGGGTAATATTGGTTCACCCCCCCTCTTAGTATTCCAACAACCTAATCTATTGGTGAATCCTAGAATTTTTTTTACTAATATATTCTAGATTAGTGTGTTCATTTTAGGGGATTTTCTTACTCAAGGAACATAAGTGAAACTGATGTTGTTTGAGACTCTTTTAAAAAAGAAAAAAATTAGAACAATGGAAAAGAAGATTTTACTCTAATTATGCAAATGAAAAAGAGTTTCAAGTAGAATTCATGAACAATCCTTCAAAAAATTGAAATGAAAACCTTTCTCATTTCGATGCAAAAATGCACAATGGAAACATTGTCCTCAATGCGAGAAAAGTAAAGGAAGAAAACAAGAAAGTATTCTTTTCCTTTTAAATTATTTTCAAGTTGAGAAGAAAAAAAAGATCTTTTTCGTTTTCAAATACAAAATGTAAACAATGCAATGTAACATGAAAATGCAGATAAAAATCTTAGTTTCTTTTTTTTTTGAAAATGAAAGCTAGGGAAGGGAAGAAAAAGCTTAAACTCAACTATAATTCTTTTGAAATGAAAACTTAAGGAGAACAATAAAGAAACTTTTTTTTTTCTTTTCAAGGAACACAAAGAGAGAAGGGAAACAAACAAAAAGATTATTAAGGTCCTAGACCACTGCCAGGAGGTAGGGATTCAAATGAATCCAAAGGAGAACCTAAATCTTGTACATAAACCTTCAAACTTTGAGAGAAATAGAGAGACAAAGAAGACTATACAAGAGAGACTTTCTTGCAACCTTGACACCCAAAACTTTCAAGCAACACTCAACATAGGTCCCTGACACTCAAGAAGACCTGAGAAACCAAATATTTCCTGAAAAAGGGAAATGGTTTTGAAAAAGCCCCAAATTATGACATACCCTCGAGCTATGTTCATAAATCCTAAATATGAATGTGGGATGTACTAAGGAAACACACATATGTACGCGGTCTAAGAAACTAATATGACACATGCGGGTCTGAAAATATTCAAAAAGAAAAGATTGAGAATTGAGACCCAATTCAAGAAACTTGGTAAACACCCAGAGGGTGACCAAAGATTCAGATAGACTCATAAAGTATACATAAAACAAGAAATAAACCCAAATAATGATCTGCCAAACAGACCCTAAGGAGAATCCCCAACAGAGTCACCAATTCTTCTTTGGGGAAAGATCCCCCTAGTGAGGGTCTAATGGCTAGGCATAGAAATGATTCCTTAAAAGACAGAAAGTAACCTATTCTTACCCAATCTCACAAACCCTAATGATTTATTTTAAATAAGGGAAACATGAAAAATATGAAGAATGACACTTTGTATCCTTTCATTTGTAGTAGATCCTCTTTGTCTTCTATTTTCTCCCAGATTGTAGGTGTCCTCCCAAAGTTGACCTGAAACAACTCAAAAATAAATTTACGACATCATATATGCAATCACTATTAACATAAACATGTACCAATTCTCATGAAATAAGCTATAAACATTCAAAATTATTCACAAGAACATATACACAAGAACATAGACACATAAAGGAAATATCTCTTTTATTGATAGAATATAAGGAATATTACAACCATAATATTTAATGTTGACACCTCTCTATGAACCTCACCCAGGTTCCTCCAATAAGACTCCAATTTCATTAATCCCATAATCACTCGAAAATCTTCACAATCAACATGCAAAACTAAGGGGTTTGATGTATTGCATAAAGAGGATGAGAGAATGAGATTGTTGAGGATGGATATTTAGAAGTGGATGCATAAGCTCAAAGAGAAAGAATGAGAAATTTGGGCAGAGTCCCTTTGCTTCTTCAAAATTTATATCAAATTACCTCCCTAGGGCCCTTTTTGTATGGAAATTAGATGGTTATTCAGTTGTGAGAAGGGATACAAGAGGTAAGAATGATTATGCAACCTAAAATAGCCCATAAACCTTGCCGAAGAGTGTAGGATTTTTATTTTTTTTGCAAATTTTGTGATTTTGCATGGACTATCTATGTATCAGGAAATGTATGTACGTGGGCTTCCTATGTATCATGTAGCGTATGCACGCGATATGCCTATATATTAGGGTGCACACATCTTGAAAAATGAGATTTTTAAGAAGGAAACTCAACAAAAGTGATTTGCAAGTGTGTATATGGATGATCCATGATAAAAAATGCACAATGGTGGCATTTTGAATGATAACAAGGAGGAGAAGGAGATATATCCCTTTCTCACATGTTATTAATATTTGTAAGGAAGAAAAGGAGCACAAAACCTTTCTCATACTAGAGTAATTTATGGGATGAGAAGGAACACCGACGCTTTCCCACACTTTTGTAAATAGAGTGATGAGGAGGAGAGGATTCATTTGGTCACAAGTGTTTGTGGATATTTTCATCCTATGGATAAATGGACACTCCCTCATATGTGCCTATGATCTAAGATAGACTACAGGATAGACCACTACAATAGTGTTCCCTAGATCTATCCACCGATGATGAAAATGGACCCCAAGATACATAGTACAATCTAACAAGTGTGAATAGAGGATATGATTTTGAAAACTCATAGAATCAATTGATCAAGATTCAATGAGGTAAACCCACTTTCGATCACGAGGAATCCTACCATGGAGGACTGGAAGGTCCAAGTTATTAGATAGTTTCTAGATCCCTCTCCTAGATAATGTGTTGAACTTGATAGGACTATATCTATCGAAGGAGGGTGTTAATGTATCCCCAATAAATCGTCATGAAACATACATTGAGAGATGATGTGAAGAGATAGAATCGCCAGGTACAACTCACACAAGGATATCCAATGTGGAATCAATGTGGATGGTCAATATGATAGTAGATGGCCAACTCAAGTTTAAATTATCTTGAACATAAAGCACGACATAATGATAACTTGGCATAATTGACTAAAGAGAACCAATGATATAGTGAAACGATGCATGAGACATTGAAGCACTCTCCATAACGACTGGAAAAGTAACCAACCAAAGGAGTATATAACCCATATTGATGGTATACGACTCCTAGGAAATCTATAACCCAACTATAAGACAATGAAACAAACATATGGCATGTTCAAGGGTGACATGACTAACACTGGAATTTTTGTAAATACAGATCAATGGTAAACCCCCCTCACTCTTTTTTTTGGGCTAAGTGTCTCTTTTATGAATTAATGAGTGCAAAAGAGAGATAAAAGTGTGCTCGATGGTGTATTTTTAGTTTAGTTTTACGAGTCCAAAAAAGAGGTAAAATTTCACTGGATAGGTGTCTTTTTCATGGTTTAATGAGCACGAAAAAGAGTTAAAGTAAGATTGTCATGTGTCTTTTTTATGGTTTAGAAAGAACACAAATGAGTTAAAATTTATCTTGTCTGGAGACTCGAGTGAGTGGCTTAACAACATGCATATATGTTCCATGCATGAGGATATAACCTAAGAAAAATGAATTCATAATGATAATGTCAAGTGAGTTCCACTCATAGAAATGATTCTCTCCATGGGTATAGGGTCACAAAACAAAGGTAAGAGAATGAATAAGAAAGAGGTCAAGAGTGTTTGCAATGGCGGTAAGAAAGATCAAATAAAATAACAACATAGCAATAGGAACCAAGACATAATAAGTGAATTCATATGCGACCGTAAATTAATGTAAAAGTGACAGGAACCCCCTTGGGATATGGATAGAACATGGAGGATGAGATAAGAATGAGGCTTAACTTAAATTCATGGCAGGTCTAAAGGAGGGCTCATAGGCCTATAAGAAATTGTAGCATGGGAACTAGATGGAAATCAAAGTGCTAACTAGGGTTTTCATGGAGGGTAGGAACTATTGTTTCAAGTTATGACATGAAAAGGAGAATGGATAATGTCACAATCTGATGAGATCGAACCTAAGGCTTGGTGACAAAAAAATGAATGACTATTAATGCAACATGGTGATGCAGGGAAAATAATATCCATATATGCTAGTTCAAGACACATATCTCAATTTTAGTGTATGTCCTTGAAATCCCAAGAAAAATGACTATCGTCCTATAACAAGTCAAAAACTAGATTCCAATGTCAAAATCCTGGGGAAGAAACTCATAAAAATGACAAAAATTAAAATATCTAGAAGATACTTACTTGGTATTAGGTGTGTGTTGGAAACAATTGACCATGATCAACATTTGTGAAATCACCTGGTTAAGGCCCCAATCTAACCCTTTTCTATTTGGGATGGTGATTTCGACTGGTTATAATAGGTCCAATTACCTGTTTAAAGGTTTTGCTCCAGCAAATGGAGATTAACTTGAACCTTTGATAAATCCTACTTGCAAAAAATAAAATAATTAATATATCTCTATTCTAAGCCTAAACTATCCCGACCGAGATACATAAGTAATTCATGATGTTTCAGTTAGGAGCAAGAAGAATAACATAAGCTTGATCATGAGATAAAAGTAAGCTATTAAGCTATAAAAGTAGTTCATATAACCAAATAACGATTAAAACAAATACACATCAATATTAAATCAGAAAATAGTTACTAAGGGAAGATTAGAGATATATACTCACACTCAATATTGAGGATTAAAAGATATTGAAGATGAAATAAGAAAGTTGTCTAACTAAGGAAACAATTCACAAAGAAAGACAATGATTAAAGGAAATGCATACCAATAATGAATCTAGTAAATAGTTACTAGAAACTATAGATACACATAATCACATCCAAAGGTTAATTAACAAATTCAAACTAATCGTAAAAGACAACTTATCGATGATTTTAAATAAACATGTATTCACATAAATGACAACAATGGGTTGTGTACAAACTCATATTCATCTAGAATGGAATTTAATGCATCAGTTCTATAACTGATTCCAAACTCAAAATACAAAATATTTCAAGAAAGAGACTCTGATAACACAAGTCTCCCCTTGCCTAAGACTAGACTTTCACCGTTCTTTCATTCTCCAACCTCTCCCTTCTCTTGGAAGATCATTCTTTTTTTATAGCCCCTTTGAGTTTGTTTCCTTCGTGATTTTATGCCTTCAAATCCTTTACCATGATCCATATCGTTTGATCTCCTCCACTTTTAAAGACTACAATCCAAACCATATACTATTATTAAAACCAATATGATTTTTAAAACTAAATCTAATAATATTAGAAACTAAATATAAAGTCAACTTAAAACTGACAAAATCAAATTAAATCATATCAAAATCTAATAAATAACTAAATAAAAGCAAACTAAATCAAATCAAAATTAAATATAAAATAAACTAAAATCTAATATTAATAAAGTTATTTATATAAAAATAAAAGAAATATAAAACCAATTTAAAGAAAACAAAAATAACAAAGTGAAAATTATATAAGATTTAACTAAATTAAACAATTAAGCTAAAACTAAATAGAGGTAATGTTAAACACAAACTAATTAACTTTTAAAAGAATGGCTACAAAATTTACTATTATGTAGCTATTCTAAGTAAACTAAATTACAAATAAAGTAAAAGTAATGAAAATAAAACTCAAAAATAATAAAACTAAACAACTAAACTAATTTAAATCAATCTAAAAACTAAACTGAAATAAAGAATATTAAAATTAAACTAAACCTAAAGTAAAACTGAACTGAATTAAGGAAATGAAAATTTAAGACCATAAAAATATCATTATAATCATAATGTGGTGAATTTCTGGTGAATTCGCTCTCCATACATGACATCTGATTTACCATTCCCAAGCTTAACCATATGGAATTAACTCGTGAAATTGTTTTGCAGATTTTCCCTGCATGTGCGTGATCATCCGGTAACGCCCTTTGGTAGTCTCTTCACGAAAGAATTCCTCACAGATTGTTTTACTACAAAATTCTTGGGAAGTCAACAATAGAAGAATCCGGAAATTTTTAGAAAAATTAAATAGAGAACTTTTCTTTAAGATATTTGATGTTATGTGTAAACGAAAATCAAGATTAGAAGAATTAATATAATAATAATAATAATAATCTATTTTTAAGATCACAATTAAGTTACACATTAAATTAATATAGGAGACCTTTTTGTTTGTGGGATAAGAAACCCTCTTACATATCTTATTTCCTCTTGATTTGAATTTTAGATTTGAACTTATAACTTGTTAATTTTAAATTAATATAAAGAATATAATTATAAATACAAATAAAAAACTAAAATGATTTATTATTAGTTTAATTCCCTTTAATATTATTAATATTATTGTTTTTAAGACTACATTCTTTGTTTTTCATATAAGGAGGTGAAAAAGTATTTTGATTTGTCAAAATGTAAAGTATTTATCCTCTAAATTATGATTTTAATGATAAAAAGATATATGATTTTAATGATAAAAAGATAAATAAAATACATTTGGGATTTTAATAATCATGTAATGCATAAAAAAAATATATGTATTTTATTAAGGAATTCAATAAGCACAAAATTTTTAGGGAAATATGAGTGAATTTATAAACACAAAAATTACTATTTAAACAAAAGTGAAAGCTAGATAAATTAATATTTTTGTTCAAATTATAGAAAAATATTCACTTGTTACCATTATTTTAAATACAAATATGTTTTCCTGCCTGTTCGTTAATATGCATCCTTTCAAGGTCTAAATAAAACTTTTAAAAATTAAACCTTTTCTTGAATTATTTGAATCCACCAAAGTGTTTATTTAATTTATTTGTGCATTGAAGACCAAACTTTGTCGAAAGAAACGAGACATCATGATAGCTAAAATTTAAACAATTTAAGGTATGGAATCACTATGCATAAGTTCATATGAGCATGCAAAACATGTTGAATGAGAGAGCAGAGAGACTCGAACAATGCAATTTTTATGTGACTTGATAGTGCATCATTCCATAAAGATAAATCTAACAGAAACGAGGATACAAAAAAAACAAACACCAAAGAAAGTAAACCATTAACATTCTTTCAAATCAATCTAGATAAAACCAAAATAACTTGAAAGTAGTGCTTTTTTAAAATTCAAATGGGGTCCCATTAATTTCATCAAAATTTAAGAGGGGGTTGTTGTTTGCCACAACAATGTGAAAATGTTTTTTTGTGGCCCCAAAAAGATTAAAAGCCTTGTTATGGTATAAAAATATCCATCTTCACACTTAAAATTGGTAAAAATAGATCACTCTTGGTGAAAATCTTCCATCCTTCTAGATATTTGGAGTAGAGTGCAAGAACTCTAACTGTCGGAATTCTAGATCGTCAATGCTAGGTAAATCTTGAGACCCTCCTCTTTAATTTCCTTTCTTTTTCATTGAGGTTTAGTGGTTAATTTTTTTTAGGGAGGTCCCACGAGAAGGTGGGCTGCATAGTTGGAAATAATCCAACCCATGATTGGTCACTCTAGTACCAACTGGTCAAGCGTGACTGTCCCTACACTTTTTAGATCTAGCTCATTTACTCAAAGATTTTCCAAATTTTCTTGATGGTAGGTGTTATTTGCATTTTGTAGGATATCCTTCCATCATGATTGGGTGGAAGGAACGTGACCATGAGGTCAATGAATTAGTGGCAATGGGATATCAACAAAATTTGGCTGCACTATTGGATTGTGGGCTATTAAAATTATAAAGATGATAGAATATGAGGTCCCAACCACATATGCTAGACATGATAGTGAAGTTTTGGCAACTTGAACAACAATACTTTGAGGTAGGTTGAAGCCAATAGATAATTGAATTAGAAGACATCTACATCAACATTGGGCTATCACAACATGGGGCACCAATGGTGCTATCAGGAAGTCTGGGTGGGTCATATTGGTCAATCATGGACTACATTGAAGAATATTGTCGTCTTGGGGTAAGAAGGACAAGCAACAATATTCCTATTAGGGATGTGATGGATCTTCCATTGTGGATGATCCTAGTTTGAATTACTCAAGTGGTAGGTTCAACAAATCCACATTTATCATCGAAAGGGAAGATTCAATATGTAATGAAATGCCTTAAGACAATGATGTTTGACTGGTGTTCAGGTTTGCTGAGTAACTTGAAGGATCAATTGACAATGTTGAAAACCGAGAAACTTAAACAATTTGGTTAGGGAATAATATTGGTCATATTTTTTTGGAAAGGGTCCCAACAATGAGGCCATAGGTGACTGCACCATATTCAAGTAAGAGGGACCCAAATATGTTGTGGTGGACATATTGTATGGCGTGAGTTGTGGGGGGGAGATTATAAAGTCACTATGGAACTGTATGGGTTGGTTGGTGGAACCAACATATCATGGTGTTGGTTGTAGTGGGAAGACCTGAGGTTCAAAATTAATTCACCAACAAACCTAAGATACCAACCCTTTCGACATCACCTGCAAGTATGTGAAGTCTCACCTGAGGTATATATGGGTACTGCAGGAACTAGGTTTTCATAGTCATGAAGGGATGGGAGGCATTCATCATAACCATTAAACTTAGCATTTTTTCATTATACCATTTATCATGTGCACAAAATCATCATAACATATAACATATTAATATTAACCATACATTATACACACCCAATAGACAAAACACTAAACACATCATAACATATATACACTAGGATTTAACGTGGCTCACTCAATATGGGCTACGTCCACAATGACCAAATTCTTACATTATTCATAAACATCTCTTTCAAAATATGCGCACTGCACCCATACATTATGCCCTTACCTTTCTCCTATCCTTCTATTTGTCTCTCTTCACTCTTACATTTGTGCATACAGTGCGTACTTATCTCTCCTTAATCTTATTCACTCTTGACTTAGTTGACTATATTACGTTATAAGTTATGTCTCTATCCCAACCCTTACACATTTATACTATTACATTAGGGATTAACCTTTTTCAATGGACTAAAATTCCTAACGAATCCCAACTTTGTTCCTTCCTTTGCGCACATTTATCCCTAAAATTTCACCAACTGCCTTTCCTTCTTTTAAGCACACTGTACAGTTCCCAAATCTAGTCCCAAAACATCCTATCCCAATAGGCCTCCAACACACACCTATGGGTTGTCCCGAGCCACTCAAGTCTTCTACATCTCTCCCTTCAATGTCACAATGAGCTTATCGAAAGTCTCCTTTGTATTTGCGATCTTCTCCTTTGCTTATACTTATTTCTCCACAATATAGTCTTCCATATGCTAGGTAAATTCTAACTTAAGATGTTCTTCCTAAACAATAGTTGAGTTGAATAAGCATGGAAATCCTTCAGGTATTTTAAATTTCTCCTTCAATATGGTAGATGGTTTTCTTGCTTCTCAAGTATCATAAATATTTCAATACCCATGTTCTTGTTGCACATAAAGTTATCT
>JZKD02S1653432.1:4004-35468 GCA_000966675.3 Picea glauca
TAATCTCACACACTATATAAAATTTGGTACATTGTAAGGCAATAAATGGCCTTGACCTAGACATGTCAAGACCTAGACCTAGACCTAGATCTAGGCCTAGACATAGCAAGACCTAGACATGGAAAGGCATGGAAACATCTATACCTAGAGCATAGACCATGACCTAGACCTATACAATGACCATGACATATACCTAGAGATAGAGCTAGACCATGACCTAGACCACAACATAGACCTAGATCTATACTTAGACCATGACCTAGACCTATACCATGACCATGACCTAGACCTAGAACATGACCTCGATCTTGACCTATACCATGAACTAGACCCTCTTAGCTCCATCTAATCCAAGGAATAACCTATACTCGACCCTTAACCCCCTCCACACCTAATCACTAAGTGCACTATGCCTATACCTCTTGTTGAAGGCCCCACAACCCTTGCACCCATATATTGGTGCTCTAACCCTTGCTCTATGATTCAAAACAATTTCAATCCTAAGACCTTAGGTCCTACTTGTCCCCAAACCCCTATACATATTTATTCATAAAGTTGCTTAGTCTACAATAAATGCTTTATTTTTTGCATTAAGAACATGCATGCGCTCTTGTGACTTGAAAGCCTTGAGGTTGAGTGTGCTTGATGGTCATCCCTTCCAGTAGGAACATGTGCATGTTCCTAGAATGTGTGCATGATTTAGTGTGCACACATTCTATGAATGCACGTATGTTCTTGCTGGGCAATTCTATGTTCCAAGAACACTCCTTGTTTTACCATTTTTGGGACTTCGATAGGCTGGTCGAAGACAGAGCGTGTCACACACCCACTACGACAACCTATATTTTTCATCTTTTTCTTTGAGGGATAGAATCCCCAAATTCCTATGGGGCCTAGCGCAAACCATCCCTTCCCTTATCCTCCTCCAAGCAACCACAACCTGGCCTTAGCGCAAGCGCCTTTCGCAACTCGCGAGTTGGGAGTCAAGGCTCTTGACTCCTCTTTCTCCAAACGTCGATACCCGAGATGGGATACGGGTATGGCTCCCTCCTCACTAGCGCCTGCTACATGTAACCGTAGGCTAGACTAAACACTAGCACCACTCGCAACTCGCGACTTTGCTAGTTGGAGTGTTGAGCCCTCGTGCTCCTCCTTTGCAAATCCCCGAGATGCGAGAGGTCAACGTTACATGGAATTTGCCAAGCGATGTGTACACGCCACTTGTCTCCTCCATTGTACTCTGCTTACGAGCTGTGTCACTGCCACCTGTCACATGAGACCCTGACTCTCGACTTTTCGCGACCTTAGCGATCAAGGGGAAACTTCTTCATCCTACAAAATCCCGAGCCACGATAAGTCAAAAATGGGTTGACTCTTTCCCAGAAAACATGTGTCCACCACCTGTCACCCGCTCCCACCTTTCTGTGGGCGCTTGTTGTTACGCCACCTATCAACCATGCAGTCCCCACCTAACGGGTGTGTCACGTGTTCGCACGAGCCCTCGATGCTCGACACTTCGCGGCTTCTATAGTTAAAAGGCGATACCATGCGGAGGTTCTGATCCAACGGTTCTCCCATGGCTTGGATCCAATGACCACGATCATGTCGTGATTTCATGAATCATGAGTTCATGCAGTCCTACCCTTGACCACTCCAAGCCACGAGTCAATGAAATGCTACCCGACTGCCATGCGTCCTGTGCCGATGGACGGTTCTGAATACTTCAGGAATTTCAGGACGTTTTCGAGTCCACTCTCCTGCCTATGCAAAGGTTAAGATCAATGGTCAATAGAGCTCCAACTGATCCTTGGATCTACGGTCCTGGATCCCATTGCTACTTGCGAAGGCTGAGAGGGTCAAGGTGTTAACGCCTGTGCTCCTCCTCTAGATCCATTGGTCTTGACAGATCTGTGGTATTTCCGAAAGGATTCCGACCGTTCGTCTACCAACGATGGGGTATTCTCTTTCGATAATTGGACTCGCTATCCTTTCAGAGCTTGAATCAAGAAATTCAACCTCTCGTAGCTTTAAACTCCCATGACTCCGAGACCTTAGAGAGGTACTCTTTCTTGCACAAGGTTTCCAGACCCGGATCACATGAACCTTCAGACGGTTCTTAGGCAATTTTCCCTATTCTTAGTCGAGTATCTGGGTAAAGGTTCGGTACGGTACCAAGGTTTATGGGGTAATTCCCAGGGAAGATTAATCTCGAGGAGCCTTCCTAGAATATTACGAGAATCAAGCAAACAAGACAATTCTTGGTGGAGCGAACTCATGCCCCAGACTTAATCATTTGTATAGAAACCAACTATGGCATATAAGTATACACATGCATCCATTATTTCCAATCTAAAACACCAGGCAATCATTCCACACAGAAATCATTATGGGCATATAAACATGAGCATGTATTCATGATATTCAATTCAAAATACAAGGCATAAAACACTTATCAGATCCACCAGGCGTGATGCAACTGCTGGGAGGGGTGCTCATTTCCACCCAACCGTAGTCTCAGTGACTCCAAACGGATTTACCACTAGCCACCCCCGAGCTAGATCACGATACTTTGAGATTCAGTCTCCTACTTCCAACTCAATGGAAGTCAAGGACGAAGGTTACTCTCCTTCTCCTGATACAAAAAAATAATCCAGGATGAAGGTTACTCTCCTTCTCCTATGTTCATAACTCCCTGTGTTTCCAGAGTTTCTCCAGTTCTCTTCCGCGATCCCCATTGCGCGCGCTTTCTCTCTACCCTTTACCACACTTCCTCTCTTTCCTTTTCTCTGCAAGATTACGTGTGGCCCGAATTTCCCCGTCTGTGGTCATGTCTGAGAGCTTTTACAGATGGGCGGTTCACCCCCATCCCCTCATTAACTCTTGAGGAGCCTCCCCACCTACCAATCTGATGGAAAATCCATTCCAGGGTCAGAGAGTTTATTTGGTCTTTGAGCAAGTAAAAACCAGTAAGTTACTGGCTAGGTGGAAGTTAACACAACCATTCTAGGTCCCTTCTACCACCTCTCATTAGCCATCGTGGTCTATTTTAGCACATCCCCCTCCCAACAGTCTTGCAACACATATTCATAACATAATTTACATTCATCGGCCTTTTATACAAAGGTCCGTCAAATAAAAAATTCACATCTTTGAGTTTGCCATAGTTCTTGGCCACTACAGTTATTTTTACAGATTGGGGAAAACAAGGTGTTATAGAGTGCCTAGGGGAAGCCGAGATCGCGGGATCTTGCCCTATTGCGGGATTTTTGGGCTTTTAGGGTTTATGTAATGGGTATGGGATGTCGGCCCATGGGTTTACCCATGCTTAGGACCCTTTTTGTAATGTATAAATAAGTAGCCAGGGTATGTAAGAAGTAGTTACTAGAGAGCAATTTTGTCTTAGTGCAAGAGGTCATTGGCTTAATGCATGATTAGATTATGTTAAGACTCACAGAGCTAAGTGCAAGTGATTGTAAGGGGATTTGTGCACAGATTGTGTAAGTCTTTGTGTTGTGACCTGGTTTTGAGGAAGATGGATCTAGCGTGTTGTGCGCAGATCACCTGTCCAGTGCGACGTGAGCTCTGTGGCTCTCTACTTGTAAGAGGATTGAAGAAGACTAATAAAGAAGAAGAACAGTTGGTGGGCATAGCCCCACACTGGGGTGAACCACATATATTCTATGTTGATGTGCTTTGTGCAATGTTGTTGATGTTATTTATGTATCTATTTTCTTAGTGCACTATTATTTATGTATGATAGATAGATCTATGAATGATTAGTGCTTTATGATGTGAATTAATGTTATATCTGAGCTTATGCTATGCGCTAAAGGGTTTTAAGGGTTAGATCATGGGCTAGCCTACAGTAAGGGTTAATCTGTGAAGTGAATAAGAATCATAACTTAATGCATGGTATTGGCTAAGTTCTCTATTAGGTGTTGTAATCACATATCTGTGTCCCAACTTGGTTGTAGACACCTGAGTACTACGACCCTCCATGCCTCTACCTCGGGTGAGGCTTCATCTGCTTCTAAAGGGCTGATAGTTAGGGTTTTGTTAGTGCGTTGTTGAAGGATTGAACCCAAAGGGTTGCTAGTTAGGGTTTTGTTGGTGCGTTGTTGAAGCATTGAACCCTGGGTCTGCTCCTGTGCCAACAAATGGTTCCGTTGGCAGGACCTGAAACTATGATTGCTGGGAATTGAAGAAAAAAGAAAGCTATGTGCATAGATCTATTGTTGTAGTGCGTAGTATTCTACTTGACTTGTGGAACTGTGTGCTAAGAAAGGAACCAAATCTGAAGAAAATAGGTAAGATCTTAAAGATTTATGCTTTGGTAAAGGTAAGATAAGTGGAAATCTTTGCTTCGAAAATATGAATCTAAGTATGTTTGATAGATTTTGTCCTAATCTGAAAACTAGGACACAGCTAGAAGAAAGAAGATTTGATCTAAATAGATTCGATAGAGATAGTGAAATATATGTTATTCCTATGCATAGAAAGAATTTTTGGACTAACAAGTGGATGTAGGAACCTAGGAAGAATTTTTGCGGATTGCAGGTCCATCACTGTGATCCCAGTTCACAGTACAGGAAAGGTTGGGGATTGTTTAAAAAAAAAAGAGGATTGACACTATGTTATAGCTACAGAAGACCAATACATCTTGCTAAGGAATGCCCTAGTATAGGTCCTATCTGTCTTTGTTGTAAAGATGTGGGTCATGAGGTTTTAGATTTCCCTAGAATGATTGATAAAGTCGAAAAGATGAACATGAACCGAGAAAACTATAAGGAAGGTCAAGAAACTAAGGATATGTTAAAGAACCAGAAAGAATCAGAGACTCTTCTATTACAGATGAAAGAAACATTGAATGGTCACAGAGACATCAATCTACCAGAGATCTTAAAATATAAGTAGTGCATAGAAACAACAATAAGAGACTTCGACATAGACTATGTCTTGGATGAGGAAACACATGTGAACATCATGCCAGAAAGCACTTGGGAAATTTTGGGAAAACCTGCTATAGTACCTTCATTGGGAAGGATAGGCTTGTTTAAAGGAAAGATGAAAACCTATGTGAAAGAGTTACTAATGTACCTATGATGGCTCATGGAACATTGACTGAAGAATAATTTAAGGTCATTAAGTTTATTGACAATAGGAAGCTACAAAACAGAAAAAACAAGAATTAAGGGATTTCATGGGTAGAAATATAACGCGACTAATGCAAGAACAAGAGGACAATTCAAAGAAATAGAAGGAAAGAGAGTTAGCTGACGAGGTTGAAAGAACACAAGAAGGCTTAAAGAACCTGTCCATGCCAGAGAGAAGAGCATCCACCCCAGAAATAGTAGGAGAAGAGGTATTACACTCGAACCCTTTGAAAGACCCTCAACAGTGCGAAGTTACTACGCTAAGGGAAGAAAAGAATAAGAATGGAAAGAGGAATCCAAAGACTCAGATCACAGGAAAGAAGGCCAAAAAGCTCAGCAAGAAGAAAGTAAAATTAAAAAACTGTAGGAAGTTCCAGAGAGGACTTCGCAAAAAGCAGGCTTGTAGAATTTGATCCTCACCGGAATAGCAGAACCATGCAGAATGGCACTTCGTCGCGGCCAAGCTATATGACCGTTAGAGGTGTCCCAACTGTTAGAATGACGCTCCAGAACAGTTAGAAACACATTTATTACCTAAAATATCGCCATTGGACCGTTGAGACTGCGCCATAACAGATGAAATCGTATTGATTAAAGCCTTTTGACCCATTGGAGGAACTCATTATGACATTGTTTATTTAATCCGTCGAATGCTGCACCGAGACCACTTTTTGCAAACTAATATATTCGAGTTAACAGAGATGTGATTGCATATTGCGTTGTGCTATATAAACCTCGTCATCGAACCAATTACCTTGAGTATTTGTTCGCCTACTCAAGTTATTTGATCACAAGTGTGCATGTCGAGCGAACGTAGTGTCGTAGAGAAGTCTGTGGATGAGATATTAATAGAACTTATTACTGAGAAAGTCATGTCTGCAGGAATACATGCATCATCGACATGCGGATTGCAAGCATCCACCTCGACTGGACGTCGATCTGTGTCATCCTGAACCGCGACTGAGAAGAGAAGCAAGCACCGCGACGATCTGGCGAACGCGAAGCAGATCCTGTCAGTCTTTCCTGAATACATCCCGCCTTTGGTTGGTGCAGTTAGTCGTGACACCTTCCCATAGTATTTTGAGTACACATGCATCACTGCATACCTCTCGAAGGGGATACGCACAGTCAGACCGCAGTTGGGACTAATCCCAGCTCTCAAGATTAGTGACTTCAACCTCAACTACAGGAAGAATTATGTGATGCTTGCACCGCATAGGTACCCGACGAAGACGATTGGGAAGAATCCCAAGATAGTCCCCCAACCTTGGATCAAGGAGATCGTGAGATAAACGATATTGAATGTGATGAAGATCCCCCACTTTGAAAAACATAAGGAGGTTAACATGTGCGTTAAACTCCTCCTGTCGTGCTACCATGGCAATTATCTTTGGTTGGATAGGCGCATCACTGTGGATTCGACGCTGATTTACCTCATCACTAGATTGAGCATGCAAGGACCAGATCCTCACCAGTTCTACCCAGGGAAGACGTCAAATCGCTCCCTAACACAACGCATCAAGGAGGCGTATGGCGATGTGGAGAAAGGGAAGTGAGGCTACAAGGTAGCCTCCATCCAGGATGGCGCAATGTGCCTAGCTTGTCATCTGATAGCGGGAAATATTGTTAGAAAGAACCGTCCTACTTAATTCACATGATTCGTAGTCGACCTCGCAGGGAAGTGTGTCGAAGGAATGCAGATGAACTGGGCAAGCTACCTCGTCAATGAGTTGGAGAAATACTGTCGCCAAGAGCAGAAATAAGGCTATGAATTTCACTTCAGTTGGTTGTTGATTCTCATTTCATTTATCGCTTGGGAGATGCCAGAGGGAGAGACATTCCTGGAAGTTGAGATATCGAAGCCATTGGCCGTGATTTTCACCACCTTGTGGTATACGAACGATATGGCGAAGCAGTCGAAATCAAATGCGGTGTTCCACGCTTACTACCTACAACTCAAGTGTGCCATTGAATGATTTCCATGGATGACCCCGAACACTTTTCATACATACAGGCCACTAGCAAAGTTCCATGTCGACCACCACTTCATCTACATCACCTCGTGTAGGGACGAAGGTAAAGAGGAGTTGCAGTCCTACTATAAATTGACCGACAAAGATATGGAGGCGATAACCAAGGAATGGCTAGCCAAATTCCTTGTACCGGTCGAAGATGCATAACTCTCCTACCCTGACATCATAGGAAGTCCTTTGGTCACCCGGACTGAGTATGATGGACAGAGCAGTGCAAAGAAAAAGAAGAAAAAGGAGGAAGTGCAGGACATAGACAGTGAGGAGAAGGACAACTCATCGAAGGAAATTGTGCCTGACTCACCTGCAGGAGGAGGAGGTGATGAAGTAGACCAAGAGGAGGAAGGGGAAGAAGCCAAGAAAGAAAAGGGATAAGTGACACCACCAAAGGATCCCCTTACAGAGGTCAAGATGTCAAAGAAAAGGAAGGTTTCCCCAGAGAAGTCCTTGGCAAGAAAGAAGGCTCGCGCCAATAAGCCTTAGTTGCAGAACATGCTCATAGTGGAAAATATCTAGCTCATCATCACAGTTGTAGAAGATGCCTCAAAGGATATCCTGCAGAGACACGAAGCAAAGCAAGAAACACTGTATGACAGAATCGAGAAAGAACTGAAAGACATCTAACAAGATATCCAGTCGAGCCACGCAGTGTCTACTGCGCCATTTTCAACAGAGAGTGTAGAATTGGGGGATGAGCCCACCCAATTACGACGACTAGCAGATGCAACAAAGAGTTGACTTCATGGAGTCCAAGAAGAAAAGGAGCAGGCCACAGAGGCCTTGAATCAAGAAAGGGAGGAGGCCTTAGAGCAACTTCAGGTTGCGCAGCAAGAGAAAGATGACATTAGAGCGAAATTTGAGGAGGAAAGAGAGAAAATCCAGAAAGAAAAAGACCAGCTTCTCGCGGAGAAGATTGGGGTTAAAGAGGCAGTGACTAGAGCACTTTGCTTTGTGTTGGGCCTAGGATAAATGGAAGAAGAGACAACTGAGAGACAAGTGGGGAAGCTCGCTGAGGCCATTCACCAGCTTCAAGCAAGAGTAGCAGAGATAGAAATTCAAGCAATACCTAGCACTCTGCAAGAAGTGCGAGATCAAAGGGAAGAAATTTCCAGGAGCGCAGTAGAAAGAATCAGGTCATTGGCCTTAGAATGTAAGAAACTAAGTGATTTAAGTGTGCAGACCTATGAGCGCCTTGCAGAAGATCCAGAGCTAAGGAGATTGGAAGCACAACTCCAAGAGGTGAAGTAGTAGGCTTCCACTGTGCAAGCACAACTGGAGTTTCTTACTGCAGAAAATGAAGAGGTCACAGGAGAAATGTGCAGTTCAACAGTAGGTCACTGCCATCCAGAGAAGATTTATGGAGGTGACACAGAGACTCCATTCAATGTAGGACGAAGCCTGCACACTTTTTGAAGAGAACGAGGGACAAGGCTCACAATTGGAATAGGTGGTCGCGACAGTGGAACAACACCTAGAAGGGCCTATCACCGAGAAAGTACTTCAGGAGTTCACCAAGCAGGAGGTTCTGGAAAAGCAACAAGTCGAGGCAGCTCGAGCTAAGCTCAAGGCCTTCGAAGCAGATTTGCCCAGATCAGAGTGAATCAGGACGAGTCACAGGTGAGTGTTGGGAGCCTGTTGGCCCTCGACCAAGTTTTGAGGAAACGTTGGTCATGTTTGACCATTTTTGGGACTTTGACAGGCTAGTCGAAGATGGAGCACCCAGGCAAAGCGGATATTGCGGGGTCTCACCCTTTTTGCAGTCTTTTAGGGTTTATGTAACGGGTATGGGATTTCGACCCATGGGTTTACCCATGCTTAGGCCCCATTTTGTAATATATAAATAAGTAGCCTGGGGATGTAATAAGTAGTTACTAGAGAGCAATTTTTTCTTAGTGCAAGAGTTCATTGGATTAGTGCATGACTAGAGTATGTTAAGACTTATAGAGATAAGTGCAAGTGATTTTAAGGGGCTTTGTGCGCAGATTGTGTAAGGATTTTTGTAGTGAACTAGTTTTGAGGAAGGTGGATCTAGCGTGTTGTGAGCAGATCACCTGTCCAGTGCGGAGTGAGCTTTGTGGCTTTGTGCCTGTAAGAATATTGAAGAAGACTAATAAAGAATAAGAAGAGTTGGTGGACGTAGCCCCACACTAGGGTGAACCACATATATCTCATGTTGACGTCCTTTGTGCAATGGTGTTCATGTTATTTATGTATCTATTTTCTTAGTGCACTATTCTTGATGTATGATAGATAGATCTATGAATGCTTAGTGCTTTATGATGTGAATGAATTTTATATCCGAGCTTATGCTATGTGCTAAAGGGTTTTAAGGGTTAGATCCTGTTCTAGCCTATAGTAAGGGTTAATCTAGAAACTAAATAAGAATCATAACTTAATGCATGTTATTGGCTAAGTGCTCTGTTAGGTGTTGTAATCACAGATCTGTGTCCCAGCTTGGTTGTAGACACCTGAGTCCTACAACCCCCCTGCCTCTACCTCGGGTGAGACTTCATATTCTTCGTAGGTGTTTCCAAAAGGGTCGATAGTTAGGGTTTTGTTGGTGTACTTTTGAAGCGTTGAACCCTGGGTCAACCCCTGTGCCAACACTCCTCAACCTCATCTATTTCAAAAACTTGAACAATCTCAACATATGCACACAAAAATAGAAAGAAAAAACAAGTTTTGTCATTTTTGTCTTGTTGTTTAATTCATATACAATTTTGTGCTATTGGAAGACAATTGTCGGAAGAATTGAAATAAATCCCTTGCCTCTGAACAATTCTGCACAAAATCTTTTCCTAAGTTGCTCTACCCCACCTCTAACTATCTGACTATATCCTTTTTTTCACTTCAATAGGTTTATTTATATAACCAATAAAGAAAATCAATTTGAATCCTAGAGATAGAATAAAATCCTCCAAACTAGGGAAATCTAAACCAACCCTATCCTTATCTTAACTATAGTCTTGAATAATCCAATTACACCCTAATTAGGGAAACAAACCCTTTCGTCATAACAAACTCTATCCTTCTAGAATTCTACAAATTAAATACAAATTTCAATTTAGGGAACCCAATCCCTTCAGTAAACTTCCAAGACCTTTTTAGAGATCAATGTCAGGTTTGACCTATCTGATTAAGGATTCTCCTTCATCAGTGATCACCAACATCCTTTTGACGAAAATCTAATAAAAATATCTTTGTTGTATCCAGAACAACATATCCTTCCTTCCCATTGCAATCTCACCATTCTAATTCAAAATTACTACTATCATCACTTGGCTTCTCCAGTGAGAACAATGCAACTTCATTGTATATTTAACTTCCATGATAACCAACCAATGTCTATTCACTATATCAACTCACTTCCATATTTAAACCAAAGTTTTCATGATCCTCCATTCACCTATAGAAATTTTGTATTGAACAAGCATATCAGTTAGGAACTAATCATACCTTTGAATTGAAAATTGGTACCACATAGTTTGATCAAGAACTTGTTGTACTCCAGGGCCTAACATCAAATTGATTGTAAATACTAAACCATTGGCCATCATGTGAACATATTTCCATCTACCGAAACATCTAGGTACCCAGCCACGAGGCTCACTAGTTCTTTACGAAAATAGTCTAAATATAGGAGGTATCCAAGTCAATCTTACATTTGTTACACTTTCCAATCTAAGGATTTATGGCACAAAATTAATCAAAGTATTTCATCAATGAGTGATTAGTAAGGATTCCCTTTTAGCTACCACACACCTTACAAAGAATACTAAGGATTGATTTTTACATTACATAATATTGCCACATAGGGATACAAAACATCAATAAGAGATAATGATACATATGACACGAATACCTTCTTCCTCCTCTACAATGACACACATACTTGGTGTCTTTATTTAGATCTTCCATATATTTGTTAGTCTTTGTATTATATCTCCATATTTATCCTATCATTTGTCAGAGTCGCAAGTTCTAACAAAACAACTATACTTCCATGAGGTTGTTGGTCTCAATATGTATGATAACTTTAATGAATCCAAGAATTGTAAATTACAAAGACTTTGAGGATATTCTTACCACCGCCATTGATCCATAAACGAGGGACTTATAGCCCAATCTCTTCGCCAACATAGAACCTATGTGAAAACATATTCTAAGTTTTTTTCTCGTGATTCTTCAAATGTTTGTAAGGCCTCCAATATGTCAGTGAATGGCCCATTTATTTCTAGTGTAACCTGCACCCAATAATTAGTTGACAATGCAATCACAATCATGCCAATAAAATAAAAACAAACTCTACCAATACTCTGTCATTGAGAACTTTGTCTCTTGGTTCTTCTAACAGTTGTAAGGCTTATGCTCTGAATGGAGTTCCGACTTCCAACTTCTCTTGGCTCACTATTACATAGAAGGAATGTGAGGATGGATCTGTTTTCAATGCTTTGTTCCGATTCTAGTGGCTTGATAGATGAACTATAGTCTTATTTGGAATACACAACAAAGTATATGAGAAGGTGGCTTGCTCTGGTTATGTCTTCCCAATTTAACAAGGCTATTGGTGAAATTTGTGTGTATCAGTGCTCTTAATGATAACCTTCTAGTAACCAATGTATCAATAATCCTCATTTTACAAGGAGAGGGAAGTTTCAACCACCATCCAAAGAGTGTACATTTTATAGTCTCTCGTAGTCAATCCGTAAATAGAAAGAAAACAAAACGAATTACTCCTACTTCAAAATCAATGCATTCATCACAACATCCATTAAGCATAAAGAGACAACATGAAGCATTGAATCCTATAAATGTTGATTTCTCGGCTTCTCTCTACTCTAGGACTTTTCTAGTAGCAATTGTTCTATCACATGAGAAATTGTCCATCCCTTCAATTATCTGTGTGATATTTTTAATAGTAAGAGCCCACTTGTCTGTCCATCAACATGGGGAGTGAATTATGCAGGAGGTGTCATATTTCTCCCAATTATTTAGGGTGCACTGACAATGAGATTAAGAATTACGAGGATTCTTGCATCAAGAAGAAGCTGCTAAAACACAACCTCTCTTAATACTCACCTTTCTAATTCTTATAATTCATCTCATGCTAATTATCAAGTTGTATTATCTATGAGTCTGTAAGACAAAGGCCAATCTTACAAGGAAACACACCCAGGAAACTAGTTGTGTGACACTTAGGGATCAAGGGGCCATCCAAACATGGCCCATATGACCATGTATGACTTATGTGCAACCTCCCACAAGATCTGCACAATTTAATCTATAAATCACCATTGAGGGATGTGCACACATCCTCAACGAGAGCATATTCTTCTTCTCAATTCACCCAGAAGTGAGGAAATTGGCCTAGGTATGTGGATTAAATCACCTTGGTAAAATGAAATCGACCAACAACTAGTTTATTTTCTGAGGCGAGGATAATTTCACCCAGAGAATGTTAATTCAATTTGAGAAATGAGAAAACGGTTTAGGTAGAGATAGATCAATTTAGGGAATCGGTAGTGGGGTATGAGGAAAGATAAAATTGCTCAATATCTAGAATACACCAAATTAAAATCTCTCTAGGTAAGTGCAACAACTCAAGAATGGGAACCATTTATTTCCCATCTCCAAAATCACCCAATGGTGGAGGTTAAAGAGATGTTCATACATGTGTATTTTCCATTAAAACCCATGAAAATCCATACATTATCTCAATAGTGAAGGAAGAAACAAACTTATGCACAACTCAGTGAATTCACACACAAATTTCTCTTCACAAACATAGAGAAATATATAAGAATTCATACAACAATTTAAATGCACCATAAGGAAAATGTTTTACCCTAGAAACCCAAATGGGAAAACCATCTTTGAATGGAGCTCAATCTCTTCATTTTGGAAATCTTTGGTTACAATGCAATTGATGCTCTTTGTGCATCTTCCTCTCTTTGGAAAAAAAAAACCCTTTGAGAATTGGAGTGAAGGAGGAAATAGGGAGAGTTGGGGGGTAAGGGAAGGCCAATAGCCATGGTCCTTCACTTCCCATTCCTCGACCTTCTCTCCTATTTTATTTATTTTTATTTCATTTAATTCATCTTATTTTACCTCTCTCATTTGTCTCATTCAATATTTACATTTACTTGTCTTTTGCATAGTTTAGATAACCTTCTTACACTGTTGAATTGTCTTGCAGGCATTGAGTCTTACCCATTCATTCGTTCGGATCCATTTTGGGTCAACCATTATAGGTGGACACAAACATGTACAAGTAGCATTTGTTCCAATGATATAACTATTCCCTCACCATGCACCCATTCCAACACATTAGCATCCATATGTGAACACATCAACTACTCACCTATATCACTAAATCAAATTGTACATCGTTTCCCACTAACAATGAATGCCACCGAAATGTAAAAACTTATCTTCTAGCACAATTGTTATTTTTCATGCTCCCTATCTTCCTCTCACAAATGAAATAAAATAGGTTTATGACATCACAAAAGAATAAGAGTTTCTATGAGAAACAACAATAGAAACTCCATTTCACATATATGCACCACCACTCAATGCATCAATACTCTGATTAATACCTTCATATATTTGACAATTATATCAAACCTCATGTGGAGGTCCACACCAATCTCAGTTCCTGTATTACAATTTTTATTAGGAGTGAGTTTGCAACTTTGGGAGGATGAGGTGCTGCTAAAAGGAAGGTACTCATTGTATTATTTGATAGAATATTGTTGATTGGATTTAAGCCTCTTATTATCACATAGGTCACTGCACTGAAATGAAATATCATCACCAAAGGTAGAAAAGGGGGATTTTTAATGCTTCTTCTAACACTCTTTCTTGAATATGAAACCCTAGAAATTATCACGAACTACTTGGAACTTGCTAGACTCGTTGGTGAGATGTGAGAAACATGCTCAAATTATTCAATTCTCAATATAATATGATATGACCTCCCCAACCACCAACAGGTTGGGAAAAGCCACTTCTTGGATGTTTCACTTAGCTCTGATACCATTTTGTGATGTCCCCGACCACCAACAGGTCGGGCAACGCCACTGCAGAATTTCACTGTAATACCAATTTGTGGCAACCCATACCATGTAGGACGGGCCATGTAAAACCACCAACATACTGCTAAGATATGATAGAAGATTAATTGTTCATCCCAGACTACATATATATTACATGCATTTCTAATGAAATAAAAGGCAATAAAATATACTACTACCATACTAACCCATACGAAATTGACCATAATGCATACATGCAACAAAAGCACATGATAACATTGTAAGAATCACAAACATGCACAATAGACATAATTAAACACAGAATTGATACTTATCTTTGGATTTTGAAGACCACCGACTGCATGCAGACCTTCCACAAACCTCCCATCCTTAGGCCACATTGTTCATCACTCTTAGTAGTGGGTCACCCCCAAGATGGGGCTAAACTCCACCCAGACAAGGGATTTCCTAGGCTTGGAAAGGCTAACAGAAAGTCACACATTTCAACAGAAAGGATTCTCTCAGGAGTCACTTACGCCCACTGCTCACACACTCTCATTCCCCACATGCATGTACCACCCCAGGAGTATACACCTTCACTATCACACAGTTCATCGTTTTCTCCACCCCCCTTCCGGGGCTTCAACAACATGTCAGACAAGAACTCTCAAAGATATGTAGCTGCTACTGGACTGCCTCCAGGATAATTCACTTCCTCAACACACTCTCTCCTCTAGAGAGAGTTTCTCATAGGCATGACAACCTACCTCTTCAATCTATGGGCCTGCTAACCCGCCTTTGCAACCCACAGTCCTAACAACATGTTTCTTGAATCCAACCTATAAGACAATGGGAAAGGGTGAAGGTAACAATAGAACTAGGGTAAGGCAGAGTACGGCTCAACAAAAATGCCAGTGCATGCAAGTTATAGAGGCTCACGATGACCACGGGTTCAACAATGGAGGAAATGGTTGGTTGGTTGCTTGCTCAGTGCATGAGTGAACTCTTTTGGATAGAGGTGGCCGACTGGTCAGAAAAATGGTCAGAATGGTGAGAGCATGAGAGCCAACTGTAAGTCCCCCCCCCAAATAACAAGAATTCCCACTTAAAACTACACGTGCCTGAGCTGACACATGTCGCTCATGAAGCATGTTCCTTTCCATTTGGAAGTCATTCCCTTTTCCCAAAGGAACTTAGGATATAATCATATCCTTCAATCAACATTTAGAATAATAATAAATTATTCTTGGACTTAAGTTCTTAATCTTATTCCCTATTTCCAGCCTCTCAACCCGCTCTCCCTTACCTAGCCTAGTGGAGCTTAGTCCACCATACTCTTTCTTCGTGGTCGGTCTAAACACAACGATGTTTTTATATTAATAATATGAGTATTTACATGTACGATATAGGATCCTGACCTTTAACACCTAGGCTCTACGACCTAATAAACACATAAGCCTATCATCTTATAGTTGCTTGGATCACCATCCTACAAAACATGTTACAATTCATAAATACAACTGGGGCTCTTCTTTGGGGATATTACAATCCCCTCCCCTTTTTTTTACACTGTCCTCAGTGCAACTTATTTACACAACATCAACAAGATTTTCAAAATCTTCAAAACGATGCGGGTATTTTTTCTGCATAGCATCCTCATGCTCCCATGTCACGTCCTCAGGACCGTACTAGGTCCACTGGACCTTTACAAGCCCTATGGCTTGATTCTAAAGCTTCTTTATCTTCCGGTCTAATATGCGCACCAGGTGCACTTGCAAGGCGCCTTCTTGCTCCACCTGAATCACATTCCAATCAATCACATGATTAGGATCAGGTATATACTTCTTGAGAAATGAAACATGAAATACATTATGAACAGTCATGGATGCAGGGAATGCAAGCATATAAGAAACTGGTCCAATCCTTTCTACGATTTCAAATGGTCCACAACATTTGGTTGCCAACTTGGAACAATTTCCCAGCTTCACGGAACTTATGTTGGCTTTAACTTTCAAGAAAACATGATCACCCACTTTAAACTCCCTGTGGGTTCTGTTCTTATCAGCATAACTTTTCTGCCTGTCTTGGGAAGCCTTCAAATTCTGCTTAATCTTCATCATTTTCTCTTCCATTTCTTTGAGCAACTCTGGCCCAATTATTGATCTATCAGCTGGGTTGTCCCGACTTTTTGGTGTGTTGCACTTTCTGCCATAAAGTGCTTCAAACAGGCTCATCTTGAGTGATGCTTTGTACCTATTGTTGTAAGAACATTATACTAAGTGTAGATAATCCTCCCATTTAGGTGGTTTTTCCATCACATACATCCTTAGCATGTCCTCTATCACTTGGTTCACCCTTTCTATTTTCCCATCAGACTCACGATGATAGGTTGTGTTGAAGTTCAGGTTCGTTCTGAACCCCTTGAATAACCCTCTCCAAAACTTTGAGGTAGATTTTGGGTCTCTGTCAGACACAATTGTCTTGGGTATGCCATGCAAGCATGCTACTTCCTTCATATAAATATCAACAACATTAGTTTCTTTATGAGTAGTCTTCATAGGAATGAAATGGGCAGCTTTAGTAAGCTTGTCCACCACTACCATGATTTCATCATGTTTCTTGCTCATTCTGGGAAATCCCATGATGAAATCCATTGTTACCACTTCCCATTTCCACTTAGGAATGGGTAATGGATGTAGTAAATCAACTGGGTGTCTATGCTCATCCTTTACCTTTTGACATTCCAAGAATTTGGCTATAAAATAAATAATCTCCCTCTTCATGCTTGGCCAATAATATTGGCTTTTGATTGTCGAGATTGTTTTCTGATATCCTAGGTGTCCTACATAAGGCACATTATGAATTTATTTTAAAATTGCACTCCTCAATTTAGAAGAGTTGGGTACATAGAATTTGTTTCTGTACATAAGGATTCCATCAATTCCCAATTCATAATTTTCAGTGTTCTGCTGCATTTTACCTTGCTGCAATTTTGTTACCAATTCCATGTACTGCAAATCTACTTTTGCAACTTCATAAATTCTTCCTTTAAGATCCGTTTGATACATGCTAATGGTTGTAGCATACAGTTCATGCACTCTCCTGTTGAGTGCATCAACCACTTTGTTCTCCTTTCCTTTGATGTGCTTGATATCAAAGTCATACTCACAGAGGAATTCCAACCATCTACTATGCCTGGCATTTAGAGTAGGTTGATCAAACAAATATTTTAGACCATTATGGTTTGTCCCCAGCTCAAACCTCTTTCCCATGAGGTAGTTCCTCCACTTCTTCAAAGCGTTCACTATGGCTGCCAACTCCAAATCATGAGTGGCATAGAGCCTTTCGTGCTCTTTCAATTTTTTGGACTCGAAACATATTACAAATCCATTCTAACTGAGGAATCCACCCAATCCTTCTTTGCAGAAATCCGTACAAAACACAAAGTCTTCATTCGAGTCTGCAATCCTTAGAATTGGAGCACTGGTTAACAACTTCTTCAATTCCTGGAAGCTCTTTTCACATTCTTTTGTCCACTAAAATTTTACCCATTTTCTTTGCAATGAAGTGATTGGGTGAGAAATTCTAGAAAACCCTATAATGAACCTTCTGTAGTAGCCAGCTAGACCCATGAAGGATCTTACTTATGTCACATTCTTAGGTGTTGACCATCCTTTAATGGCCTCTATATTCTTAGGGTCCATTGTTATCCCTTCCTATGAAACGATATGCCCCAAATAGTGAATTATGTTTTGATAAAATGAGCACTTGGTCAATTTGGCATACAATTTATGCTCTCTTAACACTTGCAACACCATCCTCAAATGATGCTCATTCTCTTTTTCCAACTCAAAATATACAAGGATTTCATCCAGAAAAACAATGACAAACTTGTCTAAATATTCCCGGAAAACACCATTCATTAAACACATGAAAACAACTGGTGTATTTGACAACCCAAATGGCACCATTGTGAACTCATAATGACCATACCTTGTCCTGAAGGTGGTCTTGTTGATATCTTCCTCTTTAATCCTTACCTGATGGTATCCTGACCTGAGATCTATCTTGGAAAATATCTTTGCATCCTTCAACTGATCAAAGAGATCATCAATCCTTGGTAGAGGATACTTGTTCTTTACAGTCACTTTATTCAAATATATGAAACCAATGCACAATCTTAATGTCCCATATTTATTCTTCACAAACAAGACTGGGGCACCCCAAGGTGACACACTTGGGCATATATACCCCTTCTTCAGAAGTTCTTCAAGTTGCATTTACAACTCATTCATATCTGGTGTACTCATCCTGTAAGGATTCTTGGATACTGGAGTTGCTCCAAGCATAAAATTAATAGAGAAATCAATATCTCTCTTTGGAGGTAGTCCTGGTACCTCCTTGAAAACATCCTCAAAATCTTTCAGAACTACATGATCCTCCAGATTTGGCACCTTATCTTTAGGTGTTTCTTCCATATGGGCTGCAAATATTTGACAGCCTTTCCTGTAGCACTTCTTCAACTGCATTGCTAAGATTTCCCGGATAGTAATTTCCCTGGGAATTCCTTGGACTTTTTTTCAATTTCTTTCCTCATCCAAGCAAGTGAATTCCTTGTTATGGCAGTCTAAGATGGCATGGTGTTGGTCCAACCAATTCATACCAATTAGGAAATCATATGATCCCAATGGCAAGATGTTCAAATATGCCTTGGTACACAACCCATTCATGCCCACTACACATTATTTAACCAACTCAACAACTTTCCCTTTGGCTCCTGTATCCAACTGTACCAACCAATATTTCCCATGCTTGCTTCTTGGAAAAATAAATCTTTCTACTACCTTAAGGTATATATAGCTATGAATATCCACCGAATAAATTAAAATAGTAAAGGCATGGTTATTGATCATACCTTCAACTTCAATCATGTGTGATTGAAATTCAACTTGCTCATTGTCCAGGGATGCATAGATCACTGGTACTCTACTTCCCATGCCATCCATTGTTTCTACTTGTTGAACATTGTGGACAACTATCACTTTGTCACTTCTGTGAGGGTAATATCTATACTTGTGATCCCCTTTACAACCCCAAAATTACATAGGTTGTTTTCTTGGCCTTTGTCCACCTACTTCAACCATCCTAGGCTCTCTAAACATTGGCTGTCTTTGAGGACTATTCCTGAAAAAGGGTGGTTTGTTCCCCTTCTGCCTCTGTTCCCTCTTAAACTTCTTCTTGTCTTCCCAAGCTCTTTGGAAAGTAGGCTTTGCTTTATGTTGATCATATAAGCATTCCTCTTTCCTTATGGTTTCTTCCATAGTTTTAGGATCATCATATTGGATCTTGTCACTAAGGAAAGTTGGCAGTCCACTGAAATATATTTGTATTTTGACGGTCTCATATTTGATGAAAGGGACATACTTTAATAGATCTAGGAATCTTCTTTCATATTCATCTATAGTCATGCTGCCCAATTTGAGTTCAAATAAACCTTTCATCTTTCTGTCATTGTATCTCCTAGTTAAGTATTTCTTTTCAAAGTGTTTCTTGAATTCCCTCCCGGTAACATTATTCTCTTTGATATGTTGTACTTTCACAAACTGGTCCCACCACATGGATTCTTTTCCTTTCAGTCGATACATTGCAATTCTTCCTTCTGCATGATAGGAGTAATTCTGCAGTTGGAAATATTTCCTCATGCCAAGAAGCCATGTCTCAGCATATTCCTCCTTCTAGTGCTCTCCATCAAACTTAGGAGGTTTAATCTTGTTTATTTCACCCTTCAGTTCATCTACTCCAAATATCCTATGCTTTCTGGTAGGAGATGGATTTGAACTACTGTGTGCTCTCCTCTTGGAGTGCCCTTGAGAGTGATGATGGTGTCTGCTAACACTCCTTGATTTTCTCTTCTCATCAGGGGACCTGTGACTTACTGATTTATTGAAGTCACTCTTTAGGCTCTGCATCAACTTTATGTTTAATCCTCCCAATTGTCCCATGGATTTCATGAGATTCTTGTTATCTGTTCGGCGAGTCTGTACATCTTTCTACAACTTTTTAATGATTTCATCATATTTCATTCCTTATTTATCTCTTCTCCATGCCCATTGGAGTTCGATCCTTCAACTCCTATATGGACATCAATTCCTCTAACTTCATTTCCGAATTGTTAGCACCTTGTGCCTTCCCCATTTCTCTACACTATGTGACAATTTGGTTCGGTTCTGACAATCATTAACTCTGCAAAATGTGTTGTCAACCAAGTTTTGTTAGGCTATCAGACTTTAATAATTTTCCATAATAAGCCAATCTGATTCAACAAAAAAAATATCAGATTTCATTTTTTGCAGGTCTTGGTTGGTCAAGAACCCCTTGGGCTTCAATCTCTAAGCCCAATTCTGTTTTGCAACAAATTTCAGGCGCTAGCCCCTTTTCTTCAGCCCTTGGTTTGCATGTGACCATGGCTTTGACCCAATGCTTATGATTTGGGTGCTTATCCAGAGCTCTGAAACTTCGGGCTCAGGGCTTCGGAGGATTTCACCTTTGCACATCCCAAAACTCCTGAACCGTGAGTCTCTGCATACTTCCATGTCACCCTAGTGACATCATCGCGTCACTTTAATTCAGTGTTACAAAAATTTGGGGGTTTCTTCTTCCCATTCCATTATGAGCCATTTATTCCGGAGTGTCAAGTCTCCGAACTTCATGATATGGTTCCATGCGCCCACTGGGGCCCACGGTTTACGTGCTTGAAGTAATAAATACCAAAAAATTCACATCAAACTTTATACTTTTTCAAATTGTAGGGACATGGGTTGGAGGTTTTGGAGTAACCCGCTGATCATTCTGCAATTGTCCCCACGCTGACACGTACCCCTTCTAGGAAACCATGGTTTGGATTGCGGGACCTCCCTGTAGAATTATATGTCGCACAACTTTGATCTCCGCAATGCCTACTGGCCATCAATCTTGATAGATCGTGATCAAAATTAATGTGGGCCCGATCCAAATAACTTCTTCGCCAAGTTTAACTACATTTTTCCACCTCCAAGAGCGCCACGTGGTAGGACACACGAAGCTGAGACATGGTCCAATCAGGCGGGTGACATACGTCACGTTCTAACTGCATTTATATATTAAAAAGGTTCTTAACTCACTGACACGTGGCAAACATTCCATGAGTCCATGTCATCCCTAGTGACATCAACATGCCATGTCAGTTTGGGACTTCGGGCTTCAGGAGATTTCACCTTAGCATACCTTGTTTCTCTCGAATGTCGAACTCCTAAACTTTCTTACCTTCTGTTCTTGTCTTATTCCTACGGTTATGATCCATCCTTGGTAAAATACAACAGTAAACACTCCCCCCCTGGATCTACGGTGTAGATCCTCTTCGGGACTTTGTAACTTCGGGCTTTGTGTAATATTCCAGATATAAAAAGTATGCAGAACAGAAACAAAATGATAGAAATGACAGATGAACAAAAACATAATCAGTACAACACCATAATAACACCAAAATGATATCAAAATAACACCAGAAAGAGCACTTCGATTACTGAGAGAAATGTTCACTTGCCTCTTCAAGGGGGAAACCTCCAGCAGAGCAGAGATCTATTACAATAATATCCAAGAAAATAGTTCTCATACCCTCGACTATTATTTATACTAAATATGTCTATAAAAAGAACCATCTAGAGGAAGATCCTTCTAGAAGCAGAAGCTTCTATTAGGTCTGCTTACATTCAACTTATTCTTCCTTATTGATAGGCCTTATTAATATTGACCTTTATTACATCGAAATATATTATTCTACCTACGTGAGGGGTTAGGTCCCTAACATGTCCCCCCCCTTAAAACCAACCTTGTCCTCAAGGCTTGAGATGTGGAAATTGTTGCAGAATGGTAGTTGGTTCCCAAGTGGCATCTGCTGGGGTTGTATCTTTCCACTGGACTAACACTTTCTTGATGGTTCACTGATGCAGGCGACACTCACATTGGTCCAAAACTGCTTTTGGTTGTAGCCAAATGGATCCTTCTTCGTCCAACTCGGGAAGGTTGGTTTGAGTTTGGCACTTAGTTCCAATCACCTTCTTTAAGAAGGAAACATGAAAAACTGGATGTAGCTTAGAATGATTGGGAAAATCTAACTGATAGGTCACCTGTCCCACACACTTGAGAACAGTATAAGGACCATACAATTTGGGCGCTAGTTTTTGACAATGGTCATCCTTGAGGGAATTTTTCTTGTAAGGTTGCAGTCAAAGAAACACCTGATCCCCTTCTGCAAATTGAAGTTTAGAGTGACCTTGATTTTCTTGTTGCTTCATGCGATTATGGGCCATGACCAAATTCTCTTTGAGGGTATGGAGAATAGCCTCTCGAACTGTAAGCATTTGGTCAACCGCTTGGACCTTCGAGACACCTGGTAAATATGAGAGAACTGAAGGTGGATTTTTTCCATATACCGCTTCAAAAGGAGTCATGCGGGTAGTTGTATGGTATGAATTGTTGTACCACCATTCAACTAGTGGTAACCATTGAGCTCACTGATTTTGATTTTTCAAGGCAAAACACCTCAAATATGTTTCCAAACACTTGTTTACAACTTCAGTTTGACCATTAGTCTGGGGATGATAAGTTGTGCTGAGATGCAGTTGGGTGCCTCGTAGCTTGAACAGTTCTTGCCAAAAATTGCTGGTGAAAGTTGGGTCGTGATAAAAAACAATAGAATGTGGCATGCCATGAATCTTGAAGACTTGATCCATGAAAATTTGAGCCGCAGTGGATGTTGTAAATAGGTGTTGAAGAGCACAAAAATGAGCATACATGGAAAGGCGATCAACTACCACCATGATGACTGATTTATTGCCTGATTTAGGTTAGCCTACAATAAAATCCATAGAGATATCCTGCCAAATAGCAGGTGGAATCGGAAGCGGTTGTAGTGTGCCAGGATATTTGACTATTTCTCCCTTGTTGCATTGACACACATTACATTCAGCCACAAAATTGTGAACGTCCTATTTCATTCCATCCTAGAAAAAAGAACGTTTGACCCTGTCATAGGTTTTGGTAAAATCTGATTGCCAAGTTGTGGGTGTAGCATGAAGCTCAGAAAGTACCGTGGATTTAAGTTTTGACTGTATACTTAAATACAAACGGCCTTTGTATCGAAGATCATCATGGAGCCAAGAGTATCCTGGTGAAATTGGAGAATTGGACTACAATTGTTGTATTAGATGCAAAATTTTGGGATCGTGTAGCCATTCCTGGCGAATGGCTTGGAGCCAATCTAGTACAATGAAGGAGAGAGAAAAAAGGGACCCTTCATCTTCATATTTTCGGGAAAGTGCATCCGCAACCACAATGTCTTTGCCTTTCTTGTAAATGATCTCATAATCATATCCAAAGAGCTTAGTCACCCATTTTTGTTACTCTGGGGAGGAAATGCATTGTTCCAGAAGATACTTGAGGCTTTGATGATCTGTCTTAATTTAGAAGCATTTCCCCAATAGATAAGGGCGCCAAAGATCAACGACATGCATAATAGCCAACATTTCCTTTTCATAGATTGATTTTCCCAAATTTCGTTTAGACAGTTGTTTGTTTGTAAAGGCCAAAGGACGACCCTCTTGCATAAGGACAAAGCCAATTCCTTTCCTTGAAGCATCACATTCCAAGACAAAGGTCTTTGTGAAATTAGGAAGGGTCAGGACTTCAGTGGTGCACATGGCCATCTTCATGGTTTAAAAAGCCCGAGAAACTATTGGAGTCCAAGTGAAATAATTCTTTTTAAGGAGTGCAGTGAGAGGTGCCGCAATCTTTCCATAATTCTTAACAAACTTGCAATAATAACCTGTTAAGCCCAGAAATCCACGCAAGATTTTGAGAGTCTTTGGGTGAGGCCAGTATTGCATAGCTTCAATCTTTTTAAGATCCACCCTGACGTTGTCCTTGCCAACAAGATGACCCAAGTACTCAAATTTCGAGGCGCCAAAATCACATTTAGATTGTTTCAGGAAAATTTGGTGTTGAGAGAGTAGATGGAGAACTCGATCCACATGAGCAAGGTGGTCTGTCCAGGTTTTTCTATAGATGAGGATATCATCAAAGAAAACTAAGACAACATGGCGGAGAAAAGGACAAAAGACATGATTCACGAGGATTTGGAAAGTGGAGGGAGCATTACACAAGTCAAAGGGCATGACCAAAAACTCACAGTGGCCCTCATGAGTTCTAAAGGCAATCTTAGAAATTTCTTCCTCTTTCATATGGATCTGGTGGTAGCCAGAATGAAGATCAAGTTTAGTAAAGAACTGTGCACCACTTAATTCATCCAAGAGGTCATCAATGACAGGAATGGGAATTTTTTCTTTAATGGTGAGTTTGTTGAGGGTGCGGAAGTCAGGACACATGCGCCAATAATATTCATTCTTAATGAACATGACCACATGAGAATAGTAGGGGCTCGTACTAGGGCAAATAATACCTGCGTTAAATAGTTCTTGAATCATTTTCTCAATTTCGTTTTTTTGGGAAAAGGCGTGACGATAGGGACATATATTGGGAGGTAGGCTTCCGGGGATAAGGGGAATGGAATGATCCTGAACACTATGGGAAGGAGGGAGTCCCTGGGGAGTGGAGAAAACCACTTGATGTTTAGAGAGGATCGATTGGAGGTCCTGTGGCACATAGGGTGTCTCAATTGCTTGTATGGCATGGAGTTGGGCAATAATGCCAGAATGAACTTTTTTGAGCAGCTTTTCCATGCGATGGGAACTAATGATCTTAGGGGAACCGATGATGATGCCTTGGAACTTATATTTTTGGCCCTCCTAGTCGAATTGCATGGTTAATTCTTTAAAATCCATGAGAATGGGACCCAAAGTCCTTGGCCAGTCTGCACCCAACACAATGTCACAACTGCCCATGTCGATAGAAAACATATGAGATTTCATATGGTATTCACCAATTTAGAGACACACATTTTCACAATGCCCTCCACATTTTGTGGACCCGCCATTGGCAATCATGATTTGGAAATTATTGACTGCACGAATATAGCAATTAGTTTCTTGGGCAATGCGGCGATGAATAAAATTATGGGTGCTTCCATTATCAACAAGAATGATTACCTTCCTATGCTTGATGTATCCAATTAGATTGAGGTTTTGGGGAGCAAAGAATCTCGTGAGAGCATTTAGGGAAATGACCAGTTCTACTTTAGGAGGGTTTGAGGGAGGGGCTATGTCAGAGGGTTCAAGTGACACAGACATAAGGGGAGCTTCAACATCCTCTTCTGAAACATCCTTCGAGATGGCCATAATTTTTTTTTGTTCCTTACACTTGTGTCCCAAAAAATATTTGTCATCACAATTATAACAAAGGCCTTTGAGTTGGCATTCAATCATTTCGTCCCTAGTCAATTTTTGGATCTTTAATGGAGTAGAAGGAGGAGTGGGATTTACTGGTTTAGTGCGAGGAATAAAGGGGGGTTTCCAGTTTTGAGAAGAGACAACCTGTTGTGCTTCCTTATCTCTTTTAGTAGCCTCCACCCAAATCTGAGGCCGAGCCATGAGGACATGGGCACGAATCTCATCCTTGAGGCCACTGATAAAACATTCTCGGAAAAAAGAATCAAACATGCCCTCTCTACGAAAATCCAATTGCTCAAAAGAAACTATAAAGTCTTCCATTGTGCCAGATTGTTTCAACTTTGTCAAACGACCTAAATGGTTGGTGTCAGTGTCAAAGCATTCATAAAGCTCTTCCACAAAGTGTGTCCAAGTAACATACCCTTGACGGGTAGTTTTTCTCCATTGCCACCATTGCCAACATTCTTAATCAAGATGGAGAACACCATACCGGAGTTTGGCTAAGTCATCTGTAATGTCGTACAAAGAAAAATAATGTTCCATTTGAGTTACCCAACCAGTGGGATTCAAGCCATGAAATGTGGTCACATCCACATGCGGAAGGCATATGTCATGTTGAAAGTGATGGGACTGAAAATGATGGGAATGAGAGGAATTTCCATCTTCGGTATGCAAAGGTGGGTCATATAAAGGGGGGTCTGCAGGGACATGCAACTTGGTGCAAATCATCGAAGCGACAGATTCAAGTTGGGTGGTAATGTCTTGTTTGAGGTTTTCTTTGAGTTCTTTGATTGAGGCAACGATGGAGGAATGCATGTTTTTATTGATGGTGACAATATTGACACTGAGTTGTGTTACTTCTTATTGGGTCTATTTGAAATTAGATTGCAAGGTATTGAGGTGAGCTTCCAAGTCTTGGCTATGGGTATGGGCCATGATCATGAGGGAACCGAAAAGGGGTGGGGACAAACAATTTAATGAAAAATGATAGGTATGAATGTGATAAGGGAGAAGAGATAAATTCAATGGAATAGGTCTCAAATAATGGTGCAACAAAATCCAGACTTTGTTTTTTTTCAAACACCTGTGGGGTTATCCTCGAGCCTGAAGAATACTACAGTGATGAAATGACCAAATGCTTAATCAGGAATAATTGTGTAGTGATTTGGAAACTTGAACACAGTTGCTCGGTAATAGATCTTGTCTGTTTTGTTTTTTGTTTCCGCCCCCAAGGGTTAGGTATTCAAGGGTTCTATAGAGAAGGGTTTTCCTTGTGCTATAGCTCTCTGATATACGTGTGGGGTCCAACAATAGTACTCGACCCAATATCTCAGGGCACCAACTAAGGAGGATAAACTGTGCCCTTATCTGTACTACCTGACTACCCATGTACTAGAGAGTATCTTCTCGAGTGTTGTTCTCGGTGGCACTATAGCAATCAGGTGGTCGATAGGTTTATCTAAAGAGGGCTTCAGGAAATCTAGGTTGATTTGTATACAAGTATTTTCTGATGTACTACCACTCGAAGGTTTACCAACAGGGGTTACAAGGGTGGCCAACATATGTGCACTTAAGTACCACTTGTATTTCCTACGTGTATGAATCCCTGATCGCAGGTTTATGCACATAACGACATATCTATGTAGCTTAAAGACGTCAGAATACGTCTCTACCCTGAAGAAAAATAACCCACAATTTTCTGCTGAGGAAAGTGATTTGATACCACTTGTAATATTCCATATATAAAAAGTATGCAGAACAGAAAGACAATTCTAGAAATGGCAGATGAACAACAATATAATGAGTACAACACCACAATAACACCAAAATGATATCAGAATAACACCAGAAAGATCACTTCAATTACTGAGAGCAATGTTCACTTTCCTCTTCGAGGGGGAAACCTCCAGTAGAGCAGAGCTCTATTACAAGAATATCCAAGACAACAGTTCTCATACCCTCGACTATTATTTATACTAAATATGTCTATCAAAAGAACCATCTAGAGGAAGATTCTTCTAGAAGCAGAAGCTTCTATTAGGTCTTCTTACATTCGACTTATTATTCCTTATTGCTAGTCCTTATTGATATTGACCTTTGTTACATCATAATATATTATTCTACCTATGTGAGGGGTTAGGTCCCTAACACTTCGACCCTTTCTTCTCTATCACACATAAACTTCGTTGAAGTCACAAAGTCCGAAGTACTTATTGGTTAATCCTCATGCACCTTTCTCCAGATCTGACAGTTGTGAAGGATCCTGCTTCTCCCAAACAAATCCCATGACCCAACTTCAAACCTTGCAGTTCCTAACCCATGGTTACTGAAGTCTCTTTTATCTGCTATCTTTCTTGAACCACTATGCCTCCTGAGCTTCCAAACACGACCAAGGTGTTCTCTTGGCACTTTGGAATGCTCTAAAATTCAAATTTTTTCCTTCTCAACAACAATTTTCTTTGATCTTTTGATTCCATAACCACTTATATGGCCTAATTCAGGATCAGTGTCAAAACCTTGGCTCTGAACTTGAATTTTGTCCATTTCGACAAAAAATTCCTTCTAAAACCTTCTCTTCAACTTCCACTTTCCCATCCCATCCATGCAGAGTGCTGAAACCACAACTCTGATACTAATTTGTGACGTCCCCAGCCACCAACAGGCCGGGCAACACCACTTCTTGGACGTTTCACTTAATTATGATACCATTTTGGGACATCCCCAACCATCAACAGGTTGGGCAACGCCACTTCATAATTTCATTGTAATACCAATTTGTGGCAGCCCCAACCACCTAGGTCGGGCCATGTAATACCACCAACAGATTGCTAAGATATGATAGAAGATTAATTGTTCATCCTGGAGTACATATATTACATGAATTTCTAATGAAATAAAAGGCAATAAAATATACTACTACCATACTAACTCATACAAAATTGACTGTAATTCATACATGCAACGAAAGCACATGATAACATTGTAAGAATCATAGACATGCACAACAAACATCATTAAACATAGAATTGATACTTATATTTGGATGGTGAATACCATCGATTGCGTGCAGACCTTCCACGAACCTCCCAGCCTTAGACCACACTTCTCATCACTCTTAGCAGTGGGTCACCCCCGAGCTGGGACTAAACTCCACTTGGGAAAGGGATTTCCTAGGCTTGGCAAGGCTAACAGGAAGTCACACAATTCAACAGGAAGGATTATCTCAGGAGCCACTTATGCCCATTGCTCACAGACTCTCATTCCCCACATGCATGTCCCACCGCAGGAGTATACACCTTCACTGTCATATAGTTCATCGACTACTCCACCTCCCTTCCGGGGACTTAACAACAGGCGGGACAGGAACTCTCAGATCTTTGTAGCTGCTACTGAACTCCCTCCAGGAGAATTCACTTCCTCAACACACTCTCTCACCTAGAGAGAGTTGTTCAGAGGTCTGACAACCTACCTCTTCAATCTATGGGCCTGCCAACTTGCCTTTGCAACCCACAGACCTAACAACCCATTTATTCTATCCAACCCCTAAGATAACAGGCAAGGGAAAAGGTAACAATGGAACTTGGGTAAGGCAAAGTACGACTAAGAAAAAATACCAGTGCGCGCAAGTTACAGAGGTTCACGATGACCACGGGTTCAACAATGGTGGAAATGGTTGGCTTCCTTCTTTCTCAGTGCATGAGTGAACTCTTTTGGATAGAGGTGGTCAACTGGTCGACCAGAATGGTGAGAGCGTGAGAGCCAACTGTAAGTCCCCCCCCCCCGAAACAACAATAATTCCCACTTAAACCTACATGTGTCTGAGCTGACACATGTCACTCATGAAGCACGTTCCTTTCCATTTGGAAGTCATTCCTTCATCCTAAAGGAACTTTGGATATAATCATATCCTTCAATCACATTTAGAATAATAATAAATTATTCTTGGACTTAAGCTCTTAAGATTAGTCCATATTTCTAGCCTCTCATCCCCCTCTCCCTTACCCAGCCTAGTGGAGCTCAGTACCCCATACTCTTTCTTTGTGGTCGGTCTACACGCAACGATTTTTTTATATTAATAATATAAGTATTTACATGTACAAAACATGCTTCTGGCCTTTAACACGTAGGCTCTCCGACCTAATAAACACATAAGTCTATCATCTTATAGTTTCTTGGCTCACCATCCTACAAAACATGTTACAATTCATAAATACAATTGGGCTCGTCCTTGGGGATACTACATATGATATACAATTCTACACCAACAATGGCTTATTTTTCGACGGGAAATTTCAAAAGAGGATTCCCGAGTGTTCATGAAGATAATCTAATCATGCAAATTGGTGAATCCAACATTCCTAGGTTGTTGCACTACAAATCATATTATGTTAAGACCTTGTGCCTTGTGACAAGATTCATAGTTGCAACATTGATTGCAACCAATATCATATCCATTTCTGCATTTGGTACAAACCCAAACATTCTTCTCATGCATTTCAACCAATATTTCCTCTTCATGCATGTTATTTAGGAAGATACCACATAACTTAATGGGGCAGTGACTACAATGAACATGGTCTTCCATAATCTTTTGACGACACAAAATAGATTCAATAGACCTAAGTATCTCTCAGGGGTACTCTTGATTTTGCAAAAAATCTTCATTCTCAAGGCTACATGAACATCTCCACCAACATTGTAACACGTGTAATACATGTATACCCATAAAACACGATCTCTGATAGACTAAAACGATGAAGTGGGATTGTCTTCTACAATTAATACATAACACATAACAACATTAACAAACACTCAGTGTAGATACATCTTCATCCATATCTAGCACAATTTGCTACTCTTCAATCTTTCTTGCTATGGGCTACACTTGTCTTAAGCAGAACAATGTTGGTTAGGGATAAAAAAACATGTAGATTATCTAGGCATGAATATAAAAAAAACCCAAAACAAAACTGGATCATCAAATCTCTTCAATCGATGGTTCCTTGATAGCATGGGTAACTCTTCTATGGTATATGAACTCTCTTTGGTGTCTTCATTCACTTCTCATCTGAGAAAAATCAATGGTCTCTTCTATGACCCCTCTTCTCACAACTTGATATTTGCACGATTATAAAATATAATATATTATTTGATAAAATAACATTTCTCTTTGAATCACCATTTCCATATAGCTCCAAACACAATCAGCTTTTAGTTTTGAATGTTATTCTTCTTTTACTAAGGTACTTGTGGGCCACTCTTCCCATAAACAGTTTGCAGGAAATAATCTGCATCGAATAGACAATACACAACCAATTTTCATCACATATTTTTAACTATTGTCTCAATCCTTTACTGTTATTTTCTAGCCATGAGTTCACACACTCACATTTTTTCTCCACTAGCAAACTGATCTCGTCTCCAGGGAGTGAAACAAACAAAAAATTCATTGTAATTTAAATTCTACACTATCAATCATATTTGTTCATCTTGGGCACCATGTGAACAATGTAGGGGCAACATATGCTCTTCTTCAATCATTGGTAAGCATATGGTCTTGTTCCTTGCAATCACACAACCACTAGTCGAAACTTTTTGACAGGTTAATGATCACTCTATCTTCTATAATGAGTTGTGACCATCACCACCCAATCAATGCTTCCTCTACTCACTAGTTAGTGGATTGTGTACTCAATAACATCGGTAAACTATTATCACCCAAAAATGGCTCACTTGTGACAAATCCATAAGTTCACTAAAATACACTACTAAACAACATGTTTACCACTCATTCCACATCATTCCACCTCCACTAGACCTCAAGAAAATTGTGTGTAAAATTCATACCCAAAATCCTAATTTG
>JZKD02S1653432.1:100916-113267 GCA_000966675.3 Picea glauca
AATGTGGAGGGCATTGTGAAAATGTGTGTCTCCAAATTGGTGAATACCATATGAAATCTAATATGTTTTCTATCAACATGGGCAGTTGTGACATTGTGTTGGGTGTAGACTGGCTAAGGACTTTGGGTCCCATTCTCATGGATTTTAAATAATTAACCATGCAATTCGACCAGGAGGGCCAACAATATAAGTTCCAAGGCATCATCGTCAGTTCCCCTGAGATCATTAGTTCCCATCGCATGGAAAAGCTGCTCAAAAAAGTTTATTCTGGCATTATTGCCCAATTCCAAGCCATACAAGCAATTGAGACACCCTCTGTGCCGCAGGACCTCCAATCGATCCTCTCTAAACATCAAGTGGTTTTTTCCACTCCCCAGGGACTAACTCCTTCCTGTAGTGTTTAGGATCATTCCATTCCCCTTATCCCCGGAAGCCTTCTTCCCAATATCTGTCCCTATTGTCACGGCTTTTCCCAAAAAAATGAAATTGAGAAAATGGTTCAAGAACTGCTTAATGCAGGTGTTATCTGCCCTAGTACGAGCCCCTAATATTCTCATGTGGTCATGGTCATTAAGAATGAATATTATTGGTGCATGTGTCCTGACTTCCACACCCTCAACAAACTCACCATTAAAGAAAAAATTCCCATTCCTATCATTGATGACCTCTTGGATGAATTAAGTGGTGCACAGTTCTTTACTAAACTTGATCTTCATTCTGGATACCACCAAATCCATATGAAAGAGGAAAAACTTCCTAAGACTGCCTTTAGAACTCATGAGGGCCACTATGAGTTTTTGGTCATGCCCTTTGGCTTGTGTAATGATCCCTCCACTTTCCAAATCCTCATGAATCATGTCTTTTGTTCTTTTCTCCTTCATTTTGTCTTAGTTTTATTTGATGATATCCTCATCTATAGAAAAACCTGGACAAACCACCTTGCTCATGTGGATCGATTTCTCCATCTACTCTCTCAACACCAAATTTTCCTGAAACAATCTAAATGTGATTTTGGCGCCTCAAAATTCGAGTACTTGGGTCATTCTGTTGGCAAGGACAACATCATGGTGGATCCTAAAAAGATTGAAGCTATGAAATACTGGCCTCACCCAAAGACTCTCAAAATCTCGCATGGATTTATGGGCTTAACAGGTTATTATTGCAAGTTTGTTAAGAATTATGGAAAGATTGTGGCACTTCTCACTACACTCCTTAAAAAGAATTCTTTCACTTGGACTCCAATAGTTTCTCAGGATTTTTAAACCATGAAGATGGCCATGTGCACCACTGAAGTCCTGACCCTTCCTGATTTCACAAAGACCTTTGTCCTGGAATGTGATGCTTCAAGGAAAGGAATTGGCGTTGTCCTTATGCAAGAGGGTCGTCCTTTGGCCTTTACCAACAAACAACTGTTTGAACGAAATTTGGGAAAATCAATCTATGAAAAGGAAATGTTGGCTATTATGCATGTCGTTGATATTTGGCGCCCTTATCTATTGGGGAAACGCTTCCAAATTAAGACATATCATCAAAGCCTCAAGTATTTTCTGGAACAATGCATTTCCTCCCCGGAGCAACAAAAATGGGTGACTAAGCTCTTTGGATATGATTATGATATCATTTACAAGAAAGGCAAAGACATTGTGGTTGCGGATGCACTTTCCTGAAAATATGAAGATGAAGGGTCCCTTTTTTCTGTCTCCTTCATTGTACCAGATTGGCTCCAAGCCATTCACCAGGAATGGCTACACGATCCCAAAATTCCGCATCTAATACAACAATTGCAGTCCAATTCTCCAATTTCCCCAGGATACTCTTGGCTCCATGATGAGCTTCGATACAAAGGCCGTTTGTATTTAAGTAAACAGTCAAAACTTAAATCCACGGTACTTTCTGAGCTTCATGCTACACCCACAACTTGGCACTCCGAGTTTACCAAAACCTATGACAGGGTCAAATGTTCTTTTTTCTAGGATGGAATGAAATAGGACATTCACAATTTTGTGGTTGAATGTGATGTGTGTCAATGAAACAAGGGAGAAACAGTCAAATATCCTGGCACACTACAACCGCTTCCAATTCCACCTACTATTTGGCAGGATATCTCTATGGATTTTATTGTAGGCTAACCTGAATCGAGCAATAAATCATTCATCATGGTGGTAGCTGATTGCCTTTCCATGTATGCTCATTTTTGTGCTCTTCAACACCTATTTACAACATCCACTGCGGCTCAAATTTTCAAGGATCAAGTCTTCAATATTCATGGCATGCCACATTCTATTGTTTTTTATCGCAACCCAACTTTCACCAGCAATTTTTGGCAAGAACTGTTCAAGCTATAAGGCACCCAACTGCATCTCAGCATAACTTATCATCCCCAAACTGATGGTCAAACTAAAGTTGTAAACAAGTGTTTGGAAACATATTTGAGGTGTTTTGCCTCGAAAAAGAAAAATCAGTGGGCTCAATGGTTACCACTAGTTGAATAGTGGTACAACACTTCATACCATACAACTACCTGCATGACTCCTTTTGAAGCGGTATATGGAAAAAAACCACCTTCAGTTCTCTCATATTTACCAGGTGTCTCGAAGGTCCAGGCAGTTGACCAAATGCTTACAATTCGAGAGGCTATTCTCTTTACCCTTAAAGAGAATTTGGTCGTGGCCCAAAATCGCATGAAGCAACAAGAAAATCAAGGTCACTATGAACTTCAATTTGTAGAAGGGGATCAGGTGTTTCTTCGACTGCAACCTTACAAGAAAAATTCCCTCAAGGCTGACCATTGTCAAAAACTAGCACCCAAATTTTATGGTCCTTATATTGTTCTCAAGCGTGTGGGACATGTGGCCTATCAGTTAGATTTTCCCAGTCATTCTAAGCTACATCCATTTTTTCATGTTTCCTTCTTAAAGAAGGTGATTGGAACCAAGTGCCAAACTCAAACCAACCTTCCCGAGTTGGACGAAGAAGGATCCATTTGGCTACAACCAAAAGCAGTTTTGGACCAATGTGAGTGTCACCTACATCAGTGAACCATCAAGGAAGTGTTAGTCCAGTGGAAAGATACAACCCCAGCAGATTCCACTTGGGAACCAACTACCATTCTGCAACAATTTCCACATCTCAAGCCTTGAGGACAAGGTTGGTTTTAAGGGGGGGGACATGTTAGGGACCTAACCCCTCACGTAGGTAGAATAATATATTTCGATGTAATAAAGGCCAATATTAATAAGGCATAGCAATAAGGAAGAATAAGTCGAATGTAAGGAGACCTAATAGAAGCTTCCACTTCTAGAAGGATCTTCCTCTAGATGGCTCTTTTTATAGACATATTTAGTATAAATAATAGACAAGGGTATGAGAACTATTTTCTTGGATATTATTGTAATAGATCTCTTCTCTGCTGGAGGTTTCCCCCTTGAAGAGGCAAGTGAACATTGCTCTCAATAATCAAAGTGCTCTTCCTGGTGTTATTTTGATATCATTTGGGTGTTATTATGGTGTTGTACTGATTATGTTGTTGTTCATCTTCCATTTCTATCATTTTGTTTTTGTTCTGCATACTTTTTATATCTGGAATAATACACGAAGCCTGAAGTTCTGAAGTCCCGAAGAGGATCTACACCGTAGATCCAGGGGGGGGGGAGTGTTTACTATTGGATTTTACCAAGGATGGATCAAAACCGTAGGAATAAGACAAGAACAGAAGGTAAGAAAGTTCAAGAGTTCGACGTTCGAGAGAAACAAGGTATGCTAAGGTGAAATATCTCGAAGCCCAAAGTCCCAAAGTGACGTGGCATGTTGATGTCGCTAGGGATGACATGGACTCATGGAATGTTTTCCACGTGTCAATGAGTTAAGAGCCTTTGTAATATATAAATGCAGTTAGAACGTGATGTATGTCACCCGCATGATTGGACCACGTGTCGGCTTCGTGTGTCCTACCACGTGGCACTCTTGGAGGTGGAAAAAGGTAGTTAAACTTGGCAAAGAAGTAAGTTGGATTGGACCCACATTAATTTTGATCACGATCTATCAAGATTGATGGCCAGTAGGCATTGCGGAGATCAAAGTTGCGCGACAGATAATTCTACGGGGAGGTCCCACAATCCAAACCATGGTTTCCTAGAAGGGGTACGTGTCAGCGTGGGGACAATTGCAGAATGATCAGTGGGTTACTCCAAAACCTCCAACCCATGTCCCTGTAATTTGAAAAAGTATAAAGTTTGATGTGACTTTTTCGGTATTTATTACTTCAAGCACGTAAACCGTGGGCCCCAGTGGACACATGGTGCCATATCGTGAAGTCCAAAGACTTGACACTCTGGAATAAATGGCTCATCATGGAATGGGAAGAAGAAACCCCCGAATTTCTGTAACGCTGAAGTAAAGTGATGCGATGATGTCACTAGGGTGACGTGGAAGTATGCAGAGACTCATGATTCGAGAGTTTTGGGATGTGAAAAGGTGAAATCCTCCGAAGCTTGGAGCCCAAAGTTTCAGAGCTTCGGATAGGCACCCAAATCATAAGCATTGGGTCACAACCATGGTCACATGCAAACTAAGGGCTGAAGAAAAGGGGCTAGCACCCGAAATTTGTTGCAAAACAGAATTGGGCTTAGAGATTGAATCCCAAGGGGTTCTTGACCAACCAAGACCTGCAAAAAATGAAATCTGATATTGTTTTTATTGAATCAGATTGGCTTATTATGGAAAATTATTAAAGTCTGATAGCCTGACAAAACTTGGTTGACAACACATTTTGCAGAGTTAATGATTGTCAGAACCGAACCAAATTGTCGCATAGTGTAGAAAAATGGGGAAGGCACAAGGTGCTAACAATTCGGAAAATGAAGTTAGATGAATTGATGTCCATATAAGAGTTGAGGGATCAAACTCCAATGGGCATGGAGAAGAGATAGATAAGGAATGAAATATGATGAAAATCATTGAAAATTTGTAGAAAGATGTCCAGACTCACCAAGCAGATAACAAGAATCTCATGAAATCCATGGGACAATTAGGAGAATTAAACATAAATTTGATGCAGAGCCTGGAGAGTGACTTCAGTAAATCAGTAAGTCACAGGTCCCCTGATGAGAAGAGAAAATCAAGGAGTGTTAGTAGATACCATCATCACTCCCAAGGGCACTCCAAGAGGAGAGCACACAGTAGTTAAAATCCATCTCCTACCAGAAAGCATAGGAGATCTGGAGTAGATGAACTGAAGGGTGAAATGAACAAGATTAAACCTCATAAGTTTGATGGAGAGCACCAGAAGGAAGAAGATGTTGAGACATGGCTTCTTGGTATGAGGAAATATTTCCAACTGCAGAATTACTCCTATCATGCAGAAGGAATAATTGCAATGTATCGACTGAAAGGAAAAGCATCCATGTGGTGGGACCAGTTTGTGAAAGTACAACATATCAAAGAGAAGAATGTTACCGGGAGGGAATTCAAGAAACACTTTGAAAAGAAATACTTAAATAAGAAATACTATGACAGAAAGATGAAAGGGTTATTTGAACTCAAATTGGGCAGCATGACTATAGATGAATATGAAAGAAGATTTCTAGATCTATTAAAGTATGTCCCTTTCATCAAATATGAGACTGTCAAAATACAAATATATTTGAGTGGACTGCCAGCTTTCCTTAGTGACAAGATCCAATATGATGATCCTAAAACTATGGAAGAAACCATAAGGAAAGAGGAATGCTTATATGATCAACATAAAGGAAACCCTACTTTCCAAAGATCTTGTGAAGACAAGAAGAAGTTTAAGAGGGAACAGAGGCAGAAGGGGAACAAACCACCCTTTTTCAGGAATAGTCCTCAAAGACAGCCAATGTTTAGAGAGCCTAGGATGGCTGAAGTAGGTGGACAAAGGCCAAGACGACCACCTATGTAATGTTGGGGTTGTAAAGGGGATCACAAGTATAGATATTTCCCTCACAGAAATGAAAAAGTGAGAGTTGTCCACAATGTTCAACAAGTAGAAACAATGGAGGACATGGGAAGTAGAGTACCAGTGATCTATGCATCCCTGGACAATGAACAAGTTGAATTTCAATCACACATGATCGAAGTTGAAGGTATGATCAATAACCATGCCTTTACTATTTTAATTGATTCGGGGGATATTCATAGCTATATATACCTTAAGGTAGTGGAAAGATTTATTTTGCCAAGAAGCAAGCATGGGAAATCTTGGCTGGTACAGCTAGATACAAGAGCCAAGAGGAAAGTTGTTGAGTTGGTTAAATAATGTGCAGTGGGCATGAATGGGTTGTGTATCAAGGCATATTTGAACATCTTTCCATTGGGATCATATGATTTACTAATTGGTATGAATTGGTTGGAACAACACCATGCCATCTTAGACTGCCATAACAAGGAATTCACTTGCTTGGATGAGGAAGGAAATTGAAAAACAGTCCAAGGAATTCCCAGGAAAATTACTATCCGGGAAATCTTAGCAATGCAGTTGAAGAAGTGCTACAGGAAAGGCTGTCAAATATTTGTAGCCCATATGGAAGAAACACCTAAAGATAAGGTGCCAAATCTGGAGGATCGTGTAGTTCTGGAAGATTTTGAGGATGTGTTCAAGGAGGTACCAGGACTACCTCCAAAGAGAGATATTGATTTCTCTATTAATTTTATGCATGGAGCATCTCCAGTATCCAAGAATCCTTACAGGATGAGTACACCATATATGAAGGAGTTGTAAATGCAACTTGAAGAACTTCTGAAGAAGGGGTATATACGCCCAAGTGTGTCACCTTGGGGTGCCCCAGTCTTGTTTGTGAAGAATAAATACGGGACATTAATATTGTGCATTGATTTAAGATATTTGAATAAAGTGACTGTAAAGAACAAGTATCCTCTACCAAGGATTGATGATCTCTTTGATCAATTGAAGGATGCAAAGATATTTTCCAAGATAGATCTCAGGTCAGGATACCATCAAGTAAGGATTAAAGAGGAAGATATCAACAAGACCACCTTCAGGACAAGGTATGGTCATTATGAGTTCACAGTGGTGCCATTTGGGTTGTCAAGTACACCAGTTGTTTTCATGTGCTTAATGAATGGTGTTTTCCGGGAATATTTAGACAAGTTTGTCATTGTTTTTCTGGATGAAATCCTTGTATATTCCAAGTTGGAAAAAGAGCATGAGCATCATTTAAGAATGGTGTTGAAAGTGTTAAGAGAGCATAAATTGTATACCAAATTGACCAAGTGCTCATTTTATCAAAACATAATTCACTATTTGGGGCATATCATTTCATAGGAAGGGATAACAATGGACCCTAAGAAGATAGAGGCCATTAGAGGATGGTCAACACCTAAGAATGTGACATAAGTAAGATCCTTCATGGGTATAGCTGGCTACTACAGAAGGTTCATTATATGGTTTTCTAGAATTGCTCATCCAATCACTTCATTGCAAAGAAAATGGGTAAAATTTTAGTGGACAGAAGAATGTGAAAAGAGCTTCCATGAATTGAAGAAGTTGTTAACCAGTGCTCCAATTCTAAGGATTGCAGAGCTGAATGAAGACTTTGTGGTTTGTACAGATTCCTGTAAAGAAGGATTGGGTGGATTCCTCGGTCATAATGGATTTGTAATATGTTTCGAGTCCAAAAAATTGAAAGAGCGTGAAAGGCTCTATGCCACTCATGATTTGGAGTTGGCAGCCATAGTGAACACTTTGAAGAAGTGGAGGCACTACCTCATGGGAAAGAGGTTTGAGCTGGGGACAAACCATAATGGTCTAAAATATTTGTTTGATCAGCCTACTCTAAATGCCAGGCATAGTAGATGGTTGTAATTCCTCTGTGAGTATGACTTTGATATCAAGCACATCAAAGGAAAGGAGAACAAAGTGGTTGATGCACTCAGCATGAGACTTGATGAATTGTATACTACAACCATTAGCATGTATCAAACGGATCTTAAAGGAAGAATTTATGAAGCTGCAAAAGTAGATTTGCAATACATGGAATTGGTAACAAAATTGTAGCAAGGTAAAATGCAGAAGAAAACTGAAAATTATGAATTGGGAATTGATGGAATCCTTATGTACAGAAACAAATTCTATGTACCCAACTCTTCTGAATTGAGGAGTGTGATTTTAAAAGAAATTCATAATGTGCCTTATGCAGGACACCTAGGATATCAGAAAACAATCTCGGCAATCAAAAGCCAATATTATTGGCCAGGCATGAAGAGGGAGATTATTGATTTTATAGCCAAATTCTTGAAATGTCAAAAGGTAAAGGATGAGCATAGACACCTAGATGATTTACTACATCCATTACCCATTCTTGAGTGGAAATGGGAAGTGATAACAATGGATTTCATCACCGGATTTCCCAGAACGAGCAAGAAACATGATGCAATCATGGTAGTGGTGGACAAGCTTACTAAAGCTGCCCATTTCATTCCTATCAAGACTACTCATAAATAAACTAATGTTGTTGATATTTATATAAACGAAGTAGCATGCTTGCATGGCATACCCAAGACAATTGTGTCTGACAGAGACCCAAAATCTACCTCAAAGTTTTGGAGAGGGTTATTCAAGGGGTTCAGAACGAACCTGAACTTCAACACAGCCTACCATCGTGAGTCTGATGGGAAAATAGAAAGGGTGAACCAAGTGATAGAGGACATGCTAAGGATGTATGTGATAGAAAAACCACCTAAATGGGAGGATTATCTACACTTAGTATAATTTTCTTACAACAATGGGTACAAAGCATCACTCAAGATGAGCATGTTTGAAGCACTTTATGGCAGAAAGTGCAACACACCAATAAGACGGGAAAACCCAGCTGATAGATCAATAATTGGGCCAGAGTTGCTCAAAGAAATGGAAGAGAAAATGATGAATATTAAGCAGAATTTGAAGGCTACCCAAAACAGGCAGAAAAGTTATGCTAATAAGAATAGAACCCACAGGGAGTTTAAAGTGGGTGATCATATTTTCTTGAAAGTGAAAGCCAACATAAATTTCGTGAAGCTGGGAAATTGTTCCAAGTTGGAAACCAAATATTGTGGACCATTTGAAATCCTAGAAAGGATTGGACCAGTTTCTTATATGTTTGCATTGCCTGCATCCACGACTGTTCATAATGTATTTCATGTTTCATTTCTCAAGAAGTATATACTTGATCCTAATCATGTGATTGATTGGAATGTGAATCAGGTGGAGCAAGAAGGCGCCTTGCGAGTGCATCTGGTGCGCATATTGGACCAGAAGAGAAAGAAGCTCTAGAATCAATCCATAGGGCTTGTAAAGGTCAAGTGGACCTGGTACGGTCCCGAGGATGTGACATGGGAGCATGAGGATGCTATTCTGGAAAAATACCCGCATCTTTTTGAAGATTTTGAAAATCTTGTTGATGTTGTGTAAATAAGTTGCACTGAGGACAGTGCAAAAAAAGGGGGAGGGGATTGTAATATCCCCAAGGACGAGCCCCATTTGTATTTATGAATTGTAACATGTTTTGTAGGCTGGTGAGCCAAGCAACTATAAGATGATAGGCTTATTTGTTTATTAGGTTGTAGAGCCTAGGTGTTAAAGGTCAGGATCCTATATCATACATGTAAATACTCATATTATTAATATAAAAGCATCGTTGCATTTAGACCGACCACGAAGAAAGAGTATGGTGGACTAAGCTCCACTAGGCTGGGTAAGGGAGAGGGGGTTGAGAGGCTGGAAATAGGGAATAAGATTAAGAGCTTAAGTCCGAGAATAATTTATTATTATTCTAAATGTTGATTGAAGGATATGATTATATCCTAAGTTCCTTTGGGAAGAGGGAATGACTTCCAAATGGAAAGAAACATGCTTCATGAGCGACATGTGTCAGCTCAGACACATGTAGTTTTAAGTGGGAATTCTTGTTGTTTGGCGGGGGGGGACTTACAGTTGGCTCTCACGCTCTCACCATTCTGGCCATTTTTATGACCAGTCGGCCACCTCCATCCAAAAGAGTTCACTCATGCACTGAGCAAGCAGCCAGCCAACCATTTCCTCCATTGTTGAACCCATGGTCATCGTGAGTCTTTGCAACTTGCACGCAATGGTATTTTTGTTGAGCCATACTCTGCCTTACCCTAGTTCTTTTGTTACCTTCATCCTTTCCCATTGTCTTATGGGTTGGATAGAAGAGACATGTTGTTAGGATTGTGGGTTGCAAAGGCGGGTTAGCAGGCCCGTAGATTGAAGAGGTAGGTTGTCATGCCTATGAGAAACTCTCTCTAGAGGAGAGAGTGTGTTGAGGAAGTGAATTATCCTGGAGACAGTCCAGTAGCAGCTACATATCTTTGAGAGTTCTTGTCTGACATGTTGTTGAATCCTTGAAAGGGAGGTGGAGCAGCCGATGAACTGTGTGATAGTGAAGGTGTATACTCCTGGGGTGGTACATGCATGTGGGGAATGAGATTCTGTGAGCAGTGGGCGTAAGTGACTCCTGAGAGAATCCTTTCTGTTGAAATGTGTGACTTCCTATTATCCTTTCCAAACCTAGGAAATCCCTTGCTTGGGTGGAGTTTAGCCCCATCTCGGGGGTTATCCACTGCTAAGAGTGATGAACAATGTGGTCTAAGGATGGGAGGTTCATGGAAGGTCTGCACGCAGTCGGTGGTCTTCAAAATCCAAAGATAAGTATCAATTTCGTGTTTAATGATGTATGTTGTGCATGTTTTTTATTCTTACAATGTTATCATGTGCTTTTGTTGCATGTATGAATTACAGTCAATTTCGTATGAGTTAGTATGGTAGTAGTATATTTTATTGCCTTTAATTTCATTAGAAATGCATGTAATATATATGTAGTCCGGGATGAACAATTAATCTTCTATCATATCTTAGCAGTCTGTTGGTGGTTTTATATGGATCGTCCTGCGTGGTATGGGCTGCCACAAATTGGTATTACAGTGAAATTCCACAGTGGCATTGTCTGACCTAATGGTGGTCAGGGACATCACAAAATGGTATCAGAGCTAAGTGAAACGTAAAAGAAGTGGCTTTGCCCAACCTGTTGGTGGTTAGGGAGGTCATATCATATTATATTGAGAATTGAATAATTTGAGCATGTTGTTCACATCTCACCAATGAGTCTAGCAAGTTCCAAGTAGTTTGTGATAATTTCTAGGGTTTCATATTCAAGAAAGAGTGTTAGAAGAAGCATTAAAAATCCCCCATTTTCTACCTTTGGTGATGATATTTCATTTCATTGCAGTGACCTGTGTGATAATAAGAGGCTTAAATCCAATCAACAATATTCTATCAAAGAATACAATGAGTACCTTCCTTTTAGCAGCACCTCATCCTCCCAAAGTTGCAAACTCACTCCTAATAAAAATTGTAATACAGGAACTGAGATTGGTGTGGACCTCCACATGAGGTTTGATATAATTGTCAAATATATGAAGGTATTAATCAGAGTATTGATGCATTGAGTGGTGGTGCATATATGTGAAATGGAGTTTCTATTGTTGTTTCTCATAGAAACTCTTATTCTTTTGTGATGTCATAAACCTATTTTATTTCATTTGTGAGAGGAAGATAGGGAGCATGAAAAATAACAATTGTGCTAGAAGATAAGTTTTTACATTTCGGTGGCATTCATTGTTAGTGGGAAACGATGTACAATTTGATTTAGTGATATAGGTGAGTAGTTGATGTGTTCACATATGGATGCTAATGTGTTGGAATGGGTGCATGGTGAGGGAATAGTTATATCATTGGAACAAATGCTACTTGTACATGTTTGTGTCCACCTATAATGGTTGACCCAAAATGGATCCGAACGAATGAATGGGTAAGACTCAATGCCTGCAAGACAATTCAACAGTGTAAGAAGGTTATCTAAACTATGCAAAAGACAAGTAAATGTAAATATTGAATGAGACAAATGAGAGAGGTAAAATAAGATGAATTAAATGAAATAAAAATAAATAAAATAGGAGAGAAGGTCGAGGAATGGGAAGTGAAGGACCATGGCTATTGGCCTTCCCTTACCCCCCAACTCTCCCTATTTCCTCCTTCACTCCAATTCTCAAAGGGTTTTTTTTTTCCAAAGAGAGGAAGATGCACAAAGAGCATCAATTGCATTGTAACCAAAGATTTCCAAAATGAAGAGATTGAGCTCCATTCAAAGATGGTTTTCCCATTTGGGTTTCTAGGGTAAAACATTTTCCTTATGGTGCATTTAAATTGTTGTATGAATTCTTATATATTTCTCTATGTTTGTGAAGAGAAATTTGTGTGTGAATTCACTGAGTTGTGCATAAGTTTGTTTCTTCCTTCACTATTGAGATAAT
>JZKD02S1653432.1:124522-146862 GCA_000966675.3 Picea glauca
GTTGATTGTGTTTGGAGCTATATGGAAATGGTGATTCAAAGAGAAATGTTATTTTATCAAATAACATATTATATTTTATAATGGTGCAAATATCAAGTTGTGAGAAGAGGGGTCGTAGAAGAGACCATTGATTTTGCTCAGATGAGAAGTGAATGAAGACACCAAAGAGAGTTCATATACCATAGAAAAGTCACCCATGCTATCAAGGAACCATCTATTGAAGAGATTTGATGATCCAGTTTTGTTTTTGGGTTTTTTTATATTCATGCCTTGATAATCTACATGTTTTTTAATCCCTAACAAACATTGTTCTGCTTAAGACAAGTGTGGCCCATAGCAAGAAAGATTGAAGAGTAGCAAATTGTGCTAGATATGCATGAAGATGTATCTACATTGAGTGTTTGTTAATGTTATTATGTGTTGTGTATTAACTGTAGAAGACAATCCCACTTCATCTTTTTAGTCTATCAAAGATCGTGTTTTATGGGTATACATGTATTACACGTGTTACAATGTTGGTGGAGATGTTCATGTAGCCTTGAGAATGAGGATTTTTTGCAAAATCAAGAGTACCCCTGAGAGATACTTAGGTCTATTGAATCTATTTTGTGTCGTCAAAAGATTATGGAAGACCATGTTCATTGTAGTCATTGCCCCATTAAGTTATGTGGTATGCTCCTAAAGAACATGCATGAAGAGAAAATATTGGTTGAAATGCATGAGAAGAATGTTTGGGTTTGTACCAAATGCAAAAATGGATATGATATTGGCTGCAATCAATGTTGCAACTATGAACCTTGTCACAAGGCACAAGGTCTTAACATAATAGGATTTGTATTGCAACAACCTAGGAATGTTGGATTCACCAATTTGCATGATTAGATTATCTTCATGAACACTCGGGAATCCTCTTTCAAAATTTCCCATCGAAAAATAAGCCATTATTGGTGTAGAATTGTATATCATATGTAGTATCCCCAAGGATGAGCCCAATTGTATTTATGAATTGTAACATGTTTTGTAGGATGGTGAGACAAGAAACTATAAGATGATAGGCTTATGTGTTTATTAGGTTGGAGAGCCTCGGTGTTAAAGGCCAGGAGCCTGCTTTGTACATGTAAATACTTATATTATTAATATAAAAAAATCATTGCGTGTAGACCGACCACAAATAAAGAGTATGGGGTACTAAGCTCCACTAGGCTGGGTAAGGGAGAGGAGGCTGAGAGGCTAGAAATATGGACTAATCTTAAGAGCTTAAGTCCAAGAATAATTTATTATTATTCTAAATGTGATTGAAGGATATGATTATATCCTAAGTTCCTTTGGGATGAAGGAATGACTTCCAAATGGAAAGGAACATGCTTCATGAATGACATGTGTCAGCTCAGACAAATGTAGGTTTAAGTGGGAATTCTTGTTGTTTTAGGGGGGGGACTTACAGTTGGCTCTCACGCTCTCACCATTTTGGTTGACCAGTTGGCCACCTCTATCCAAAAAAGTTCACTCATGCATTGAGAAAGAAGGAATCCAACCATTTCCACCATTGTTGAACCCGTGGTCATCATGAACCTCTGTAACTTGCACGCACTGGTATTTTTTTCTTAGTCGTACTCTGCCTTACCCGAGTTTCATTGTTACCTTTGCCCTTGCCTGTTATCTTAGGGGTTGGATAGAAGAAATGGGTTGTTAGGCCTGTGTATTACAAAGGCAGGTTAGCAGGCCCATAGATTGAAGAGGCAGGTTGTCAGGCCTCTGAGCAACTCTCTCTAGGTGAGAGAGTGTGTTGAGGAAGTGAATTCTCCTGGAGGGAGTCCAGTAGCAGCTACAGAGCTTTGAGAGTTTCTGTCCCACATGTTGCTAAATCCCCGGAAGGGAGGTGGAGTAGTCGATGAACTGTGTGACAATGAAGGTGTATACTCCTGGGTGGGACATGCATGTGGGGAATGAGATTCTGTGAGCAATGGGCGTAAGTGGCTACTGAGATAATCCTTCCTGTTGAATTGTGTGACTTCTTGTTAGCCTTGCCAAGCCTAGGAAATCCCTTTCCCAGGTGGAGTTTAGTCCCAGCTCGGGGGTGACCCACTGCTAAGAGTGATGAGCAATGTGGTCTAAGGCTAGGAGGTTCATGGAAGGTTTGCACATAGTCGATGGTATTCACAATCCAAATATAAGTATCAATTATATGTTTAATGATGTTTGTTGTGCATGTCTGTGATTCTTACAATGTTATCATGTGCTTTCGTTGCATGTATGAATTACGGTCAATTTCGTATGAGTTAGTATGGTAGTAGTATATTTTATTGTCTTTTATTTCATTAGAAATTCATGTAATATATGTACTCCGAGATGAACAATTAAGATTCTATCATATCTTAACAATCTGTTGGTGGTATTACATGACCCGATGTAGGTGGTCGGGGCTGCCACAAATTGGTATTACAGTGAAATTCTGCAATGACGTTGCCTAGCCTATTAGTGGTTGGGGATGTCACAAAATGGTATCAAAACTAAGTGAAACATCCAAGAAGTGGTGTTTCCTGGCCTGTTGGTGGCTGGGGAAGTCACAAATTATTATCAGAGCCGTGGTTTCAACACTCCACATGGATGGGCCGGGAAAGTGGAAGTTGAAGAGAAGGTTTTAGAAGGAAATTTTTGTCGAAATGGACAAAATTGAAGTTCAGAGCCAAGGTTTTGAAACTGATCCTGAATTAGGCCATATAAGTGGTTATGGAATCAAAAGATCAGAGAAAATTGTTGTTGAGAAAGACAAAATTTGAATTTCAGAGCATTCCAAAGTGCCAAGAGAACACCTTGGTCGTGTTTGGAAGCTCAGGAGGCATAGTGGTTCAAGAAAGATAGCAGATAAAAGAGACTGCGGTAACCATGGGTTAGGAACTGCAAGGTTTGAAGTTGGGTCATGGGATTTGTTTGGGAGAAGAAGGATCCTTCACAACCATCAAATCTGGAGAAAGGTGCATGATGATTAACCAATAAGTACTTCGGACTTCGCGACTTCAACAAATTTTATGTGTGATAGAGAAGAAAGGGTCGAAGTGTTAGGGACCTAACCCCTCACGTAGGTAGAATAATATATTCTGATGTAACAAAGGTCAATATCAATAAGGCCTAGCAATAAGGAATAATAAGTCAAATGTAAGAAGACCTAATAGAAGCTTCTGCTTCTAGAAGAATCTTCCTCTAGATGGTTCTTTTGATAGACATATTTAGTATAAATAATAGTCGAGGGTATGAGAACTGTTGTCTTGGATATTCTTGTAATAGATCTCTGCTCTACTGGAGGTTGCCCCCTCGAAGAGGAAAGTGAACATTGCTCTCAGTAATCGAAGTGATCTTTCTGGTGTTATTCTGATATCATTTTGGTGTTATTGTGGTGTTGTACTAATTATATTGTTGTTCATCTGCCATTTCTAGAATTGTGTTTCTATTCTCCATACTTTTTATATATGGAATATTACAAGTGGTATCAGATCACTTTCCTCAACAGAGAATTGTGGGTTATTTTTCTTCAGGGTAGAGACGTATTCTGACGTCTTTAAGCTACAGATATCTGTCGTTACACGCATAAACCTGCGATCGGGGATTCATACACGCAGTAAATACAAGTGGTACTTAAGCGCACATATGTTGGTCACCCTTGTAACCGCTGTTGGTAAAACTTCGAGTGGTAGTGCATCAGAAAATACATGTATACAGATCGACCTGGATTTTCTAAATCTCTCTTTAGATAAACATATCGACCACCTGACTGCTATAGTGCCACCGAAAACAACACTCGAGAAGATACTCTCTAGTACATGGGTAGTCGGGTAGTACGGATAAGGGCACAGTTTATCCTCCTTAGTTGGTGCCCTGAGATATTGGGCTGAGTACTACTGTTGGACCCCATACGTATATCAGAGAGCTATAGCAGAGGGAAAACCCTTGTCTATAGAACCCTTGAATACCTAACCCTTGGGAGCGGAAACAAAAAACAAAATAGACAAGATCTATTGTCATGCAACTGTTTTCAAGTTTCCAAATCACTACACAGTTATCCCTGATTAATATTTTGGTCATTTCATCACTGTAGTATTCTTCAGGCTGGAGGATAACCCCACAGATGTTAAAAAAAAAAAGTCTGGATTTTGTTGCATCATTATTTGAGACCTATTCTATTGGATTTATCTCTTCTCCGTTATCACATTCATACCTATCATTTTTCATTAAATTGTTTGTCCCCACCCACCCCTTTTCGGTTCCCTCGTGATCATGGCCCATACCCATAGCCAAGACTTGGAAGCTCACCTCAATACCTTGCAATCTAATTTCACAGAGACCCAACAAGAAGTAAGACAACTCAGTTCCAGTATTTCCACCATCAATAAAGACATGCATTCCTCCATCGCCGCCTCAATCGAGGAACTCAAAGAAAACCTCAAACAAGACATTACCACCTAGCTTGAATCTATCGCTTCGATGATCTACACCAAGTTGCATGTCCCTGCAAACCCCCCTTTATATGACCCACCTTTTCATATCGAAGATGGAAATTCCTCTCATTCCCATAATTTTCAGTCCCATCACTTTCAACATGACCTACACCTTCCGCGTGTGGATGTAACCAAATTTGATGGCTCGAATCCCACTGGTTGGGTAACTCAAATGGAACATTATTTTTCTTTGTATGAAATTATAGATGACTTATCCAAACTCCGGTATGGTGTTCTCCATCTTGATTAAGAACGTTGGCAATGGCGGCAATGGAGAAAAATTACCTGTCAAGGGTATGTTGCTTGGACACACTTTGTGGAAGATCTTTATGAATTCTTTGACACTGACACCAACCATTTAGGTCGTTTGACAAAGTTGAAACAATCTGGCACAATGGAAGACTTTATAGTTTCTTTTGAGCAATTGGATTTTCGTAGAGAGGGCTTGTCTGATGCTTTTTTCCAAGAATGTTTTATCATGGCCTCAAGGATGAGATTTGTGCCCATGAGATTTCGGTGGAGGCTACTAAAAGAGCTAAGGAAACACAACAGGTTGTCTCTTCTCAAAACTAGAAGCCCCCCTTTATTCCTCACACTAAACCAGTAAATCCCACTCCTCCTTCTACTCCATTAAAGATCCAAAAATTGACCAGGGCCGAAATGATTGAATGCCAACTCAAAGGCCTTTGTTATAATTGTGATGATAAATATTTTCTGAGACACAAATCTCAGAGGATGTTGAAGATCCCCTTGTGTCTATGTCACTTGAAGCCTCTGACATAGCCCCTCCCTCAAACCGTCCTGAAGTAGAACCGGTCATTTCCCTAAATGCTCTCACTAGCTTCTTTGCTCCCCAAAACCTCAAGATAATTGGCTACATCAAGCATAGGAAGGTAATCATTCTTGTTGATAATGGAAGCACCCATAATTTTATTCATCGTCGCATTTCCCAAGAAACTAATTGCTATATTCGTGCAATCAATAATTTCCAAATCATGATTGTTAATGGCGGGTCCACAAAATGTGGAGGGCATTGTGAAAATGTGTGTCTCCAAATTGGTGAATACCATCTGAAATCTCATATGTTTTCTATCGACATGGGCAGTTGTGACATTGTGTTGTGTGCAGATTGGCTAAGGACTTTGGGTCCCATTCTCATGGATTTTAAATAATTAACCATGCAATTCGACCAGAAGGGCCAAAAATATAAGTTCCAAGGCATCATCGTCAGTTCCCCTGAGATCATTAGTTCTCATTGCATGGAAAAGATGCTAAAAAATGTTCATTCTGACATTATTGCCCAACTCCATGCCATACAAGAAATTGAGACACCATCTGTGCCACAGGACCTCCAATCGATAATCTCTAAACATTAAGTGGTTTTTTCCACTCCCCAGAGACTCCCTCCTTCCCGTAGTGTTCAGGATCATTCCATTCCCCTTATCCCCGGAAGCCTTCCTCCCAATATTTGTCCCTATTGTCACGCCTTTTCCCAAAAAAATGAAATTGAGAAAATGGTTCCAGAACTGCTTAACGCAGGTATTATCTGCCTTAGTACAAGCCCCTACTATTCTCATGTGGTCATGGTCATTAAGAATGAATATTATTGGCACATGTTTCCTAACTTCCACACACTCAACAAACTCACCATTAAAGAAAAAATTCCCATTCCTGTCATTGATGACCTCTTGGATGAATTAAGTGGTGCACAGTTATTTACTAAACTTGATCTTCATTCTGGCTACCACCAGATCCGTATGAAAGAGGAAAAAATTCCTAAGACTGCCTTTAGAACTCATGAGGGCCACTATGAGTTTTTGGTCATGCCATTTGGCTTGTGTAATGCTCCCTCCACTTTCCAAATCCTCATGAGTCATATCTTCTGTCCTTTTCTCCGTCATTTTGTCTTAGTTTTCTTTGATGATATCCTCATCTATAGAAAAACCTGTACATACCACCTTGCTCATGTGGATCGAGTTCTCCATCTACTCTCTCAACACCAAATTTTCCTGAAACAATCTAAATGTGATTTTGGCACCTCAAAATTCGAGTACTTGGGTCATCTTGTTGGCAAGGACAACGTCAGGGTGGATCCTAAAAAGATTGAAGCTATGCAATACTGGCCTCACCCAAAGACTCTCAAAATCTTGCGTGTATTTATGGGCTTAACAGGTTATTATTGCAAGTTTGTTAAGAATTATGGAAAGATTGTGGCACCTCTCACTACACTCCTTAAAAAGAATTCTTTCACTTGGACTCCAATAGTTTCTCAGGATTTTTAAACCATGAAGATGGCCATGTGCACCATTGAAGTCCTAACCTTTCCTGATTTCACAAAGACCTTTGTCCTGGAATGTGATGCTTCAAGGAAAGGAATTGGCATTGTCCTTATGCAAGAGGGTTGTCCTTTGGCCTTTATCAACAAACAACTGTCTGAACGAAATTTGGGAAAATCAATCTATGAAAAGGAAATGTTGGCTATTATGCATGTCGTTGATCTTTGGTGCCCTTATCTATTGGGGAAATGCTTCCAAATTAAGACAGATCATCAAAGCCTCAAGTATCTTCTGGAACAATGCATTTCCTCCCCAAAGCAACAAAAATGGGTGACTAAGCTCTTTGGATATGATTATGAGATCATTTACAAGAAAGGAAAAGACATTGTGGTTGTGGATGCACTTTCTCAAAAATATGAAGATGAAGGGTCCCTTTTTTCCCTCTCCTTCATTGTACCAGATTGGTTGCAAGCCATTCACCAGGAATGGCTACACGATCCCAAAATTTTGCATCTAATACAACAATTGCAGTCCAATTCTCCAATTTCCCTAGGATACTCTTGGCTCCATGATGAGCTTTGATACAAAGGCCATTTGTATTTAAGTAAACAGTCAAAACTTAAATCCACGGTGCTTTCTGAGCTTCATGCTACACCCACAGCTTGGCACTCCAAGTTTACCAAAACCTATGACAGGGTCAAACGTTCTTTTTTCTAGGATGGAATGAAATAGGAAGTTCACAATTTTGTGGTTGAATGTGATGTGTGTCAATGCAACAAGGGAGAAACAGTCAAATATCCTGGCACACTACAACTTCTTCCGATTCCACCTACTATTTGGCAGGATATCTCTATGGATTTTATTGTAGGCTAACCTAAATCAGGCAATAAATCAGTCATCATGGTGGTAGTTGATTTCCTTTCCATGTATACTCATTTCTGTGCTCTTCAACACCTATTTACAACATCCATTGCGGCTCAAATTTTCATGGATCAAGTCTTCAAGATTCATGGCATGCCACATTCTATTGTTTTTTATCGTGACCTAACTTTCACTAGCAATTTTTGGCAAGAACTGTTCAAGATACAAGGCACCCAATTGCATCTCATCATAACTTATCATCCCCAAATTGATGGTCAAACTGAAGTTGTAAACAAGTGTTTGGAAACATATTTGAGGTGTTTTGCCTCGAAAAAGAAAAATCAATGGGCTCAATGGTTACCACTAGTTGAATGGTGGTACAACACTTCATACCATACAACTACCCACATGACTCCTTTTGAAGCGGTATATGGAAAAAATCCACCTTTAGTTCTCTCATATTTACCAGGTGTCTCGAAGGTCTAGGCAGATGACCAAATGCTTACAGTTCGAGAGGCTATTATCCATACCCTTAAAGAGAATTTGGTCGTGGCCCATAATAGCATGAAGCAACAAGCAAATCTATTTTAGTGAACTTATGGATTTTAGTGAACTTATGGATTTTAGTGGCCCATAATTGTTTAGTAGTTTATTTTAGTGAACTTATGGATTTGTCACAAGTGAACCATTTTTGGGTGATAATAGTTGACCGATGTTATTGAGTACACAATCCACTAACTGGCGAGTAGAGGAAGCATTGATTGGGTGGTGATGGTCACAACTCATTATAGAAGATAGAGTGATCATTAACCTATCAAAAAGTTTGGACTAGTGGTTGTGCGATTGCAAGGAACAAGACCATATGCTTACCAGTGATTGAAGAAGAGCATATGTTTCCCCTACATTGTTCACATGGTGCCCAAGATAAACAAATATGATTGATAGTGTAGTATTTAAATTACAATGAATTTTTTGTTTGTTTCACTCCCTGGAGATGAGATCAGTTTGCTAGTGGAGAAAAAATGTGAGTGTGTGAACTCATGGCTAGAAAATAATAGTAAAGGATTGAGACAATAGTTAAAAACATGTGATGAAAATTGGTTTTGTATTGTCTATTCGATGCAGATTATTTCCTGCAAATTGTTTATGGGAAGAGTGGCCCACAAGTACATTAGTAAAAGAACAATAGCATTCAAAACTAAAATTTGATTGTGTTTGGAGCTATATGGAAATGGTGATTCAAAGAGAAATGTTATTTTATCAAATAACATATTATATTTTATAAATGGTGCAAATATCAAGTTGTGAGAAGAGGGGTCGTAGAAGAGACCATTGATTTTGCTCAGATGAGAAGTGAATGAAGACACCAAAGAGAGTTCATATACCATAGAAGAGTCACCCATGCTATCAATGAACCACCGATTGAAGAGATTTGATGATCCAGTTTTGTTTTTGGGTTTTTTTATATTCATGCCTTGATAATATACATGTTTTTTAATCCCTAACCAACATTGTTTTGCTTAATACAAGTGTGGCCCATAGAAAGAAATATTGAAGGGTGTCCAATTGTGCTAGATATGCATGAAGATGTGTCTACACTGAGTGTTTGTTGATGTTATTATGTGTTGTGTATTAAATGTAGAAGACAATCCCACTTCATCTTTTTAGTCTATCAAAGATCGTGTTTTATGGGTATACATGTATTACACGTGTTACAATGTTGGTGGAGATGTTCATGTAGACTTGAGAATGGGGATTTTTTGCAAAATCAAGAGTACCCCTGAGAGATACTTAGGTCTATTGAATCTATTTTGTGTCGTCAAAAGATTATGGAAGACCATGTTCATTGTAGTCACTGCCCCATTAAGTTATGTGGTATGTTCCTAAAGAACATGCATGAAGAGGAAATATTGGTTGAAATGCATGAGAAGAATGTTTGGGTTTGTACCAAATGTAGAAATGGATATGATATTGGTTGCAATCAGTGTTGCAACTATGAAACTTGTCACAAGGCACAAGGTCTTAAAATAATAGGATTTGTAGTGCAACAACCTAGGAATGTTGGATTCACCAATGTGCATGATTATATTATCTTCATGAACACTCGGGAATCCTCTTTTGAAATTTCCCGTCGAAAAATAAGGCATTGTTGATGTAGAATTATATATCATATGTAATATCCCCAAGGACGAGCCCAATTGTATTTATGAATTGTAACATGTTTTGTAGGATGGTGAGCCAAACAACTATAAGATGATAGCCTTATGTGTTTATTAGGTCGGAGAGCCTAGGTGTTAAAGGCCAGGAGCCTATTTTGTACACGTAAATACTCATATTATTAATATAAAAACATCGTTGTGTGTAGACCGACCACAAAGAAAGAGTATGGGGTACTAAGCTCCACTATGTTGGGTAAGGGAGAGGGGGCTGAGAGGCTGGAAATAGGGATTAATCTTAAGATCTGAAGTCCAAGAATAATTTATTATTATTCTAAATGTTTATTGAAGGATATGATTATATCCTAAGTTCCTTTGGGATGAGGGAATGACTTCCAAATGGAAAGGAATGTGCGTCATGAGTGACATGTCTCAGCTCAGACACATGTAGGTTTAAGTGGGAATTCTTGTTGTTTTCGGGGGGGGCTTACAGTTGGCTCTCACGCTCTCACCATTATGGTTGACCAGTCGGCCACCTCTATCCAAAAGAGTTCACTCGTGCACTAAGAAAGAAGGAAGCCAGCCATTTCCACCATTGTTGAACCTGTGGTCATCGTGAACCTCTGTAACTTGCATGCACTAGTATTTTTTCTTAGTCATACTCTGCCTTGCCCGAGTTCCATTGTTACCTTTTCCCTTGCCTGTTATATTAGGGGTTGTATAGAAAAAACATGTTGTTAGGCCTATGGGTTGCAAAGGCGGGTTGGCAGGCCCGTAGATTGAAGAGGTAGGTTGTCAGTCCTCTGAGCAACTCTCTCTAGATGAGAGAGTGTGTTGAGGAAGTGAATTATCCTGGAGGGAGTCCAGTAACAGCTATAGAGCTCTAAGAGTTCTTGCCCGCCTGTTGTTGAATCCCTGGAAGGGAGGTGGAGTAGTCGATGAACTATGTGACATTGAAGGTGTATACTCCTAGGGTGGGACATCCATGTGGGGAATGATATTCTGTGAGCAGTGGACGTAAGTGGATCCTGAGATAATCCTTCTTGTTGAACTGTGTGACTTCCTGTTAACCTTTCCAAGCCTAGGAAATCCCTTGCCCGGGTGGAGTTTAGTCCCAGCTCGGGGGTGACCCACTGCTAAGAGTGATGAGCAGTGTGGTCTAAGGCTGGGAGGTTCGTGGAAGGTCTTCACGCAGTCGATGGTCTTCAAAATCCAAATATAAGTATCAATTTTATGTTTAATGATGTATGTTGTGCATGTTTGTGATTCTTACAATGTTATCATGTGCTTTTGTTGCATGTATGAATTACGGTCAATTTCGTATGAGTTAGTATGGTAGTAGTATATTTTATTGCCTTTTATTTCATTAGAAATTCATGTAATATATGTACTCTGGAATGAACAATTAATCTTCTATCATAGCTTAGCAATCTGTTGGTGGTATTGCATGGGCCGACCTAGATGGTCGGGGCTGCCACAAATTGGTATTATAGTGAAATTCTGCAGTGACGTTGCCCATCCTATTGGTGGTTGGGGATGTCACAAAATGGTATCAGAGCTAAGTGAAACATCCAATAAGTGGTGTTTCCCAGCCGATTGGTGGTTGGGGACGTCACAACTTAGTATCAGAGCCGTGGTTTCAACACTCCACATGGATAGGTCGGGAAAGTGGAAGTTGAAGAGAAGGTTTTAAAAGGAATTTTTTGTCGAAATGGACAAAATTGAAGTTCAGAGCCCAGGTTTCGACATTGATCCTGAATTAGGCCATATAAGTGGTTATGGAATCAAAAGATTAGAGCAAATTGTTGTTGAGAAGGACAAAATTTGAATTTCATAGCATTCCAAAGTGCCAAGAGAACACCTTGGTCGTGTTTGGAAGCTCAAGAGGCATAGTGGTTCAAGAAAGATAGCAGATAAAAGAGACTGTGGTAACCATGGGTTAGGAAATGCAAGGTTTGAAGTTGGGTCATGGGATCTGTTTGGGAGAAGCAGGATCATTCACAACCGTCAGATCTGGAGAAAGGTGCATGAGGATTAACCAATAAGTACTACAGACTTTGCGACTTCAACGAAGTTTATGTGTGATAGAGAAGAAAGGGTCGAAGTGTTAGGGACCTAACCCCTCACATAGGTAGAATAATATATCCTTATGTAACAAAGGTCAATATTAATAAGGCCTAGCAATAAGGAATAATAAGTCAAATGTAAGAAGACCTAATAGAAGCTTCCACTTCTAGAAGAATCTTCCTCTAGATGGTTCTTTTGATAGACATATTTAGTATAAATAATAGTCGAGGGTATGAGAACTATTGTCTTGGATATTATTGTAATAGAGCTATGCTCTACTGGAGGTTGCCCCCTCGAAGAGGAAAGTGAACATTGCTCTCAGTAATCGAAGTGATATTTCTAGTGTTATTCTGATATCATTTTGGTGTTATTGTGGTGTTGTACTGATTATATTGTTGTTCATATACCATTTCTAGAATTTCGTTTCTGTTCTGCATACATTTTATATATGGAATATTACAAGTGGTATCAGATCACTTTCCTTAGCAGAAAATTGTGGGTTATTTTTCTTCAGGGTAGAGACGTATTCCGACGTCTTTAAGCTATAGATATTTGTCATTACGTGAATAAACCCGCGATCATGGATTCATACACGTAGGAAATACAAGTGGTACTTAAGCGCACATCTGTTGGCCACCCTTGTAACCCCTATTTGTAACCCTTCGATTGTTAGTGCATAAGAAAACACGTGTTTACAGATCGACCTAGATTTCTTGAAGCCCTCTTTAGATAAACCTATCGACCACCTGACTGATATAGTGCCACCGAGAACAACACTCGAGAAGATACTCTCTAGTACCTGGGTAGTCGGGTAGTACGGCTAAGGGCACAGTTTATCCTCCTTAGTTGGTGCCCTGAGATATTGGGCCAAGTACTACTATTGGACCCCACACATATATCAGAGAGCTATAGCACAGGGAAAACCCTTGTCTGTAGAACCCTTGAATACCTAACCCTTGGGGGCAGAAACAAAAAACAAAACAGACAAGATCTATTTTCGCGCAACTATGTTCAAGTTTCCAAATCACTACACAGTTATTCCTAATTAATCATTTGGTCATTTCATCACTACAGTATTCTTCAGGCCAGAGGATAACCCCACGGGTGTTAAAAAAAAAATGTCTGGATTTTGTTGCACCATTATTTGAGACCTATTCCATTGGATTTATCTCTTCTCCCTTATCGCATTCATACCTATCATTTTTCATTAAATTTTTTGACCCCACCCACCCCTTTTCGGTTCCCTCATGATCATGGCCCATACCCGTAGCCAAGACTTGGAAGCGCGCCTCAATACCTTGCAATCTAATTTCACAGAGACCCAATAAGAAGTAAGACAACTCAGTGCCAATATTGCCACCATCAATAAAAGCATGCATTCCTCCATTATCACCTCAATCGAGGAACTCAAAGAAAACCTCAAACAAGACATTACCACCCATCTTGAATCTGTCGCTTCGATGATCTTCACCAAGTTGCATGTCCCTGCAGACCCCCCTTTATATGACCCACCTTTGCATACTAAAGCTGGAAATTCCTCTCATTCCCATAATTTTAAGTCCCATCACTTTCAACATGACCTACGCCTTTCGCATGTGGATGTGACCAAATTTGATGGCTCAGATCCCACTAGTTGGGTAACTCAAATGGAACATTATTTTTCTTTGTATGACATTACAGATGACTTAGCCAAACTCTGGTATGGTGTTCTCCATCTTGATTAAGAATATTGGCAATGGTGGCAATGGAGAAAAACTACCCGTCAAGGGTATGTTGCTTGGACACAGTTTGTGGGAGAGCTTTATGAATGTTTTGACATTGACACTAACCATTTAGGTTGTTTGACAAAGTTGAAACAATCTAGCACAGTGGAATATTTTATAGTTTCTTTTGAGCAATTGGATTTTTGTAGAGAGGGCATGTCTGATGCTTTTTTCCAAGAATGTTTTATCAATGGCCTCAAGGATGAGATTCGTGCCCATGGCCTCATGGCTCAGCCTTAGATTTGGGTGGAGGATACTAAAAGAGTTAAGGAAGCACAACAGGTTGTCTCTTCTCAAAACTAGAAACCCCCCTTTATTCCTCGCACTAAACCAGTAAATCCCAGTCCTCCTTATACTCCACTAAAGATCCAAAAATTGACCAGGGCCGAAATGATTGAACGCCAACTCAAAGGCCTTTGTTATAATTGTGATGACAAATATTTTCTGGGACACAAGTGTAAGGAACAAAAGTTTTTTATGGCCATATCGGAGGATGTTTCAGAAGAGGATGTTGAAGCTCCCCTTGTGTCTGTGTCACTTGAACCCTCTGACATAGATCCTCCCTCAGACCCTCCTGAAGTAGAACCAGTCATTTCCCTAAATGATCTCACTGGCTTCTTTTCTCCCCAAAACCTCAAGCTAATTGGCTACATAAATCATAGGAAGGTAATCATTCTTGTTGATAGTGGAAGCACCCATAATTTTATTCATCGTCGCATTTCCCAAGAAACTAATTGCTATATTCATGCAGTCAATAATTTCCAAATCATGATTGCCAATGGCCAATCCACAAATTGTGGAGGGCATTGTGAAAATGTGTGTCTCCAAATTGGTGAATACCACCTGAAATCTCATATGTTTGCTATCGACATGGGTAGTTGTGACATTGTGTTGGGTGCAGACTGGCTAAGGACTTTGGGTCCCATTCTCATGGATTTTAAAGAATTAACCATGCAATTCGACCAGGAGGACCAATAGTATAATTTCCAAGGCATCATCAACGATTCCCCTAGGATTACTAGTTCCCATCGCATGAAAAAGATGCTCAAAAAAGTTCATTCTGGCATTATTGCCCAACTCCATGCCATGCAAGCAACTAAGACACCCTCTGTGTCATGGGACCTCCAATCGATCCTCTCTAAATATCAAGTGGTTATTTCCACTCCCCAGGGACCCCATCCTTCCCGTAGTGTTTAGGATCATTCCATTCCCATTATCCCCGGAAGCCTTCCTACCAATATTTGTCCCTATCGTCACCCATTTTCCCAAAAAAATGAAATTGAGAAAATGGTTCAAGAACTCCTTAACGCAGGTGTTATCTGCCCTATTACGAGCCCCTACTATTCTCATGTGGTCACGGTCCTTAAAAATGAAGGTTCTTGGTGCATGTGTCCTGACTTTCGCACCCTCAACAAACTGACCATTAAAGAAAAAATTCCCATTCCTGTCATTGACGACCTCTTGGATGAATTAAGTGGTGCACATTTCTTTACTAAACTTGATCTTCATTCTGACTACCACCAGATCCGTATGAAAGAGGAAGAAATTCCTAAGACTTCCCTTAGAACTCATGAGGGCCACTATGAGTTTTTGGTCATGCCCTTTGGCTTGTGTAATGCTCCCTCCACTTTCCAAATCCTCATGAATCATGTTTGTCATCCTTTTCTCCATCATTTTGTCTTAGTTTTCTTTGATGATATCCTCATCTATAGAAAAACATGGATAGACCACCTTGCTCATGTGGATTGAGTTCTCCATCTACTCTCTCAACACCAAATTTTCCTGAAACAATCTAAATGTGATTTTCGCGCCTCGAAATTCAAGTACTTGGGTCATCTTGTTGGCAAGGATGACATCAGGGTGGATCCTAAAAAGATTGAAGCTATGCAATACTGGCCTCACCCAAAGACTCTCAAAATCTTGCGTGGATTTATGGGCTTAATAGGTTATTATTGCAAGTTTGTTAAGAATTATGGAAAGATTGTGGCACCTCTCACTGCACTCCTTAAAAATAATTCTTTCACTTGGACTCCAATAGTTTCTCGGGCTTTTTAAACCATGAAGATGGCCATGTGCACCACTGAAGTCCTGACCCTTCATGATTTCACAAAGACCTTTGTCCTGGAATGTGATGCTTCAAGGAAAGGAATTGGCATTGTCCATATGCAAGAGGGTCGTTCTTTGGCCTTTACCAACAAACAACTGTCTGAACGAAATTTGGGCAAATCAATCTATGAAAAGGAAATGTTGGCTATTATGCATGTCATTGATCTTTGGCGCCCTTATCTATTGGTGAAACGCTTCCAATTTAAGACAGATCATCAAAGCCTCAAGTATCTTCTGGAACAATGCATTTCCTCCCCAGAGCAACAAAAATGGGTGACTAAGCTCTTTGGATATGATTATGAGATCATTTACAACAAAGGCAAAGACAATGTGATTGCGGATGCACTTTCCCAGAAATATGAAGATGAAGGGTCCCTTTTTTCTCCCTCCTTCATTGTACCAGATTGGCTCCAAGCCATTCGCCATGAATGGCTACACGATCCAAAAATTCCGCATCTAATACAACAATTGCAGTCCAATTCTCCAATTTTCCTAGGATACTCTTGGCTCCATGATGAGCTTCGATACAAAGGCCATTTGTATTTAAGTAAACAGTCAAAACTTAAATCCACGGTACTTTCTGAGCTTCATGCTACACCTACAACTTGGCACTCCAAGTTTACCAAAACCTATGACAGGGTCAAACATTCTTTTTTCTAGGATGGAATGAAATAGGACGTTCACAATTTTGTGGTTGAATGTGATGTGTGTCAATGCAACAAGGGAGAAACAGTCAAATATCCTGGCACACTACAACCACTTATGATCCCACCTGCTATTTGGCAGGATATCTCTATGGATTTTATTGTAGGCTAACATAAATTGGGCAATAAATCAGTCATCATGGTGGTATTTGATCGCCTTTCCATGTATGCTCATTTCTATGCTCTTCAACACCCATTTACAACATCCACTGCGGCTCAACTTTTCATGGATCAAGTCTTCAAGCTTCATGGTATGCCGCATTCTAATGTTTTTTATCGCGACCCAACTTTCACCAGCAATTTTTGGCAAGAATTTTTCAAGCTACAAGGCACCCAACTGCATCTCAGAACAACTTATCATCTGCAGACTGATGATCAAACTGAAGTTGTAAACAGGTGTTTGGAAACATATTTGAGGTGTTTTTCCTCGAAAAAGAAAAATCAGTGGGCTCAATGGTTACCACTAGTTGAATGTTGGTACAATACTTCATACCATACAACTACCCGCATGACTCCTTTTGAAGCGGTATATGGACAAAATCCACTTTCAGTTCTCTCATATTTACCAGGTATCTCGAAGGTCCAGACGGTTGACCAAATGCTTACAGTTTGAGAGGCTATTCTCTGTACCCTCAAAGAGAATTTGGTCGTGGCCTAGAATTGCATGAAGCAACAAGCAGATCAAGGTCACTCTGAACTTCAATTTGTAGAAGGGGATCAGGTGTTTCTTCGACTGCAACCTTACAAGAAAAATTCCCTCAAGGCTAACCATTGTCAGAAACTAGCACCCAAATTTTATGGTCCTTATAATGTTCTCGAGCGTGTGGGACAGGTAGCCTATCAGTTAGATTTTACCAGTCATTCTAAGATACATCCGATTTTTCATGTTTCCTTCTTAAAGAAGGTGATTGGAACTAAGTTCCAAACTCAAACAAACCTTCCCGAGTTGGACGAAGAAGGATCCATTTGGCTACAACCAAAATCCATTTTGGACCAGCGTGAGTGTCGCCTGCATTAGCGAACCATCAAGGAAGTGTTAGTCCAGTGGAAAGATACAACCCCAGCAGATGCCACTTGGAAACCAACTACCATTCTGCAATAATTTCCACATCTCAATCCTTGAGGACAAGATTGTTTTTAAGGGGGGGGGGACATGTCAGGGACCTAACCCCTCACGTAGGTAGAATAATATATTTCGATGTAATAAAGGTCAATATTAATAAGGCCTAACAATAAGGAAGAATAAGTCGAATGTAAGGAGACCTAATAGAAGCTTCCGCTTCTGGAAGGATCTTCCTCTAGATGGTTCTTTTTATAGACATATTTAGTATAAATAGTAGTCGAGGGTATGAGAACTATTTTCTTGGATATTATTGTAATAGATCTCTTCACTGCTGGAGGTTTCCCACTTGAAGAGGCAAGTGAACATTGCTCTCAGTAATCGAAGTGCTCTTTCTGGTGTTATTTTGATATCATTTTGGTGTTATTATGGTGTTGTACTGATTATATTGTTGTTCATCTACCATTTCTATGATTTTGTTTCTGTTTTGCATACTTTTTATATCTGGAATATTACATGAAGCCCAAAGTTCCGAAGTCTCGAAGAGGATCTACTCCGTAGATCCTAGGGGAGAGTGTTTACTGTTGGATTTTACCAAGGATAGATCAAAACCGTAGGAATAAGACAAGAACAAAAGGTAAGAAAGTTCAGGAGTTCGACGTTCGAGAGAAACAAGGTATGCTAAGGTGAAATCTCTCGAAGCTCGAAGTCCCAAAGTGACGTGGCATGCTGATGTCGCTAGGGATGACGTGGACTCATGGAATGTTTGCCACATGTCAGTGAGTTAATAACCTTTGTAATATATAAATGAAGTTAGAACGTGATGTATGTCACCCGCCTGACTGGACCACATGTCAGCTTCATGTGTCCTGCCATGTGGTGCTCTTGGAGGTGGAAAAAGGTAGTTAAACTTGGAGAAGAAGTTAGTTGGATCGGGCCCACATTAATTTTGATCACGATCTATCAAGATCGATGGCTAGTAGGCATTGTGGAGATCAAAGTTGCGCGATAGATAATTCTACAGGGAGGTCCCACAATCCAAACCACGGTTTCCTAGAAGGGGTACGTGTCAGCGTGGGGAAAATTGCGGAATGATCAGCGGGTTACTCCAAAACCTCCAACCCATGTCCCCGCAATTTGAAAAAGTATAAATCTTGATGTGACTTTTTCGGTATTTATTACTTCAAGCACGTAAATTGTGGTCCCCAGTGGACACATGGCGCCATATCATGAAGTCCAGAGACTTGACATTCTGGAAGAAATGGCTCGTAATGGAATGGGAAGAAGAAACCCCCAAATTTCCATAACACTGAAATAAAGTGACGCGATGATGTCACCAGGGTGACGTGGAAGTATGCAGAGACTCACGGTTTGGGATTTTTGGGATGTGCAAAGGTGAAATCCTCTGAAGCCCGAAGCCCGAAGTTTCAGAGCTCTGGATAAGCACCCAAATCATAAGCATTGGGTCACAACCATGGTCACATGCAAACCAAGGGCTGAAGAAAAGGGGCTAGCACCCGAAATTTTTTGCAGAATAGAACTGGGCTTAGAGATTGAAGCCCAAGGGGTTCTTGACCAACCAAGACCTGGAGAAAATGGAATTTGATATTGTTTTTGTTGAATCATATTGGCTTATTATGGAAAATTATTAAAGTCTGATAGCCTGACAAAACTTGGTTGACAACACATTTTGCAGAGTTAATGATTGTCAGAACCAAACCAAATTGTCACATAGTGTAGAGAAATGGGGAAGGCACAAGGTGCTTACAGTTCAGAAAATGAAATTAGAAGAATTGATGTCCATATAGGAGTTGAAGGATCAAACTTCAATGGGCATGGAGAAGAGATAGATAATGAATGAAATATGATGAAAATCATTGAAAAGTTGTAGAAAGATGTCCAGACTCACCCAGCAGATAACAATAATCACATGAAATCCATGGGACAACAGGGAGAATTAAACATAAAGTTGATGCAAAGCCTGGAGAGTGACTCCAGTAAATCAGTAAGTCAAAGGTCCCCTAATGAGAAGAGAAAATCAAGGAGTGTTAGCAGACACCATCATCACTCCCAAGGGCACTCCAAGAGGAGAGCACACAGTAGTTCAAATCCATCTCCTACCAGAAAGAATAGGAGATCTGGAGTAGATGAACTGAAGGGTGAAATGAACAAGATTAAACCTCCTACATTTGATGGAGAGCACCAGAAGGAGGAAGATGTTGAGACATGGCTTCTTGGCATGAGGAAATATTTCCAACTGGAGAATTACTCCTATCATGCAGAAGGAAGAATTGCAATGTATCTACTGAAAGGAAAAGCATCCATGTGGTGGGACCAGCTTGTAAAAGTACAACATATCAAAGAGAAGAATGTTACCCGGAGGGAATTCAGGAAACACTTTGAAAAGAAATACTTAACTAGGAGATACTATGATAGAAAGATGAAAGGGTTATTTTAACTCAAATTGGGCAGCATGACTATAGATGAATATGAAAGAAGATTCCTAGATCTATTAAAGTATGTCCCTTTCATCAAATATGAGACTGTCAAAATACAAATATATTTGAGTGTACTGCCAACTTTCCTTAGTGACAAGATCTAATATGATGATCCTAAAACTGTGCAAGAAACCATAAGGAAAGAGGAATGCTTATATGATCAACATAAAGGAAAGCCTACTTTCCAAAGAGCTTGGGAAGACAAGAAGAATTTTAAGAGGGAACAGAGGCAGAAGGGGAACAAACCACCCTTTTTTAGGAATAGTCCTCAAAGACAACCAGTGTTTAGAGAGCCCAGGATGGCTGAAGTAGGTGGACAAAGGCCAAGACAACCACCTATGTAATGTTGGGGTTGTAAAGGGGATCACAAGTATAGATATTTCCCTCACAGAAGTGACAAAGTGAGAATTGTCCATGATGTTCAACAAGTAGAAACAATGGAGGACATCGGAAGTAGAGTACCAGTGATCTGTGCATCCCTGGACAACGAGCAAGTTGAATTTCAATCACACATGATTGAAGTTGAAGGTATGATCAATAACCATGCCTTTACTATTTTAATTGATTCGGGGGATATTCATAGCTATATAGACCTTAAGGTAGTGGAAAGATTTATCTTTCCAAGAAGAAAACATGGGAAATCTTGGCTGGTACAGCTGGATACATGAGCCAAGAGGAAACTTTTTGAGTTGGTTAAATCATGTGCAATGGGCATGAATGGGCTGTGTACCAAGGTAGATTTGAACATCTTGCCATTGGGATCATATGATTTCCTAATTGGCATGAATTGGTTGGACCAACATCATGCCATATTAGACTGCAATAACAAGGAATTCACTTGCTTGGATGAGGAAGGAAATCAAAAAACAGTCCAAGGAATTCCCAGGGCAATTACTATCTAGGAAATCTTAGCAATGCAGTTGAAGAAGTGCTACAGGAAAGGCTGCCAAATATTTGCAGCCCATATGGAAGAAACACCTAAAGATAAGGTTCCAAATCTGGAGGATCACGTAGTTCTGGAAAATTTTGAGGATGTGTTCAAGGAGGTACTAGGACTACCTCCAAAGAGAGATATAGATTTCTCTATTAATTTTATGCCTGGAGAAGCTCCAGTATCCAAGAATCCTTACATGATGAGTACACCAGATATGAAGGAGTTGTAAATGCATCTTGAAGAACTTCTGAAGAAGGGGTATATACGCCCAATTGTGTCACCTTGGGGTGCCCCAATATTGCTTGTGAAAAATAAAGATGGGACATTAAAATTGTGCATTGATTTCAAATATTTGAATAAAGTGACTGTAAAGAACAAGTACCCTCTACCAAGGATTGATGATCTCTTTGATCAATTGAAGGATACAAAGATATTTTTCAAGATAGATCTCAGGTCAGGATACCATCAGGTAAGTATTAAAGAGGAAGACATCAACAAGACCACCTTCAGGACAAGGTATGGTCATTATGAGTTCACAGTGGTGCCATTTGGGTTGTCAAATACACCAGTTGTTTTCATGTGCTTAATGAATGGTGTTTTTCGGGAATATTTAGACAAGTTTGTCATTGTTTTTTTGGATGAAATCCATGTATATTTCGAGTTGGAAGAAGAACATGAGCATCATTTGAGTATGGTGTTGCAAGTGCTAAGAGAGCATCAATTGTATGCCAAATTAACCAAGTGCTCATTTTATCAAAACATAATTCACTATTTGGGGCATATCATTTCATAGGAAGGGACAACAATGGACCCTAAGAATATAGAGGCCATTTGTAATGATCCCAAGCCATTATGCAAGGATCGTCACTGTTTTGGTGTCCTTTTAAAACTTTTTCTGAGTGAGGTATTTCGTCAAACACTTTGTTGATCTTCCTTTTAGGTGTTTTTATATGTGTGTATGCAACAAATAACAAAAAGAGATAACCATGGAACATACCTCAACCATATGCAATAAGATAGACAAGCCAAAACATCTCAATTCTTGTTTATTCATAAAATAGAGAAACCTGCTACAATGAAGATGCTGATCTGGAATGCTCAACAGATGGCCAAGAAGATAGAAAATAGATAAGAGCTGCTACAAAATGCTCCCGCTAATACAAAAGATGCCTCCAAAGGTTGAATGAGAAATGAAGGTCAATACAAGCAGATTTGAATGCCAAACTCTCCAGTTGAAGAATGTCATGCTCCAATAGAAGGCTGAAACCCTCAACAACTCGACCCTGCTGCCAAAAGTGTCCAATCGACCTAATAAATATGCCAACTGATAGATCGGGTGATGGTAAGAACAACCCAGGTGACCGAATCTCCAAGATCCCTCTCAATCTCTGTAGATCTGAAATCCCCCACTGAATGGTGAGC